>APFE031407442.1:85705-151066 GCA_000404065.3 Pinus taeda
AAATTTCAATGCAAATTATCTACTAAATGAAAAACCTTTCGGAGCTCTCAATATTGAAAATTGGCCCTACAGTCAAAAGGTTTATCTGATGAGAGGCTTATCTGTTTTTATTTTTTGTTTTAAGGTTTGGATTCATTAAAATTTCCGATAGGCATTGGCCTGGGAATCAATATCTAAATAATAGAAATTATCTCTAGGTGACATTTTAGTGGACATCATTCTTCCTACAGTCTTCCATCCCTTCAAAGAAATTGAAGCATGTGGGTTGATGAATCTTGATCCATATTTTGAAGTATATGAATTTGACATGTGACATTTTCTAGTTTTTTTGGGCTTGCAATCTATCGTTTTGACTAAGATCAAAGATGCAAGTGTCAAAGAAGTTGATATCTATATCTTTGCAACTAGGTTTGATAACGTTCGAAGGTGTCTTAAAATATTTGTGACGTTCGATCTCTTGTGCTAATATTTGTTGGACCATAACTCTTGGAATTTTGTAGATCTCTATGCAAATGTCTGAAGCAGTCAAATCTGCATAACATCTTCTGCAAAGTGAAATTCCTTGCACAAATTTTCAGATATACAAATTGGATATGTATCATTGGTTTCAAAACTAAAATGCATGTCATACTTGTGAAACCAATTTTTGCAATTATGTGATATTGAATTTGCTTGAGGATTTTAAATACTTGCTTCCTTGTAATATTTGAGTTTGAGATGACAGGATTTGAATCTTGATCTCTGAGTGTTGAAGCAATATATACCTTGCACCTTGACACTTTTGAATGTTTTGACTAGTAGATTTTTCGGAATTATCCATGTAAGTGATATTTACATAGATTCATTTCGTTATTGTTAATATAATTTTCCTATTAACATTATTCATTTATCTTTGGTACAATTTAAAGTTTAAGTAATAATTAAAAATTTCTAAAATTTCAATAACACGTTACTTATTTTAGTATAATAATAATTAGAAGTTTTCTCTAAGTAAATTTAAATATTATTTTTTCACTAGTTATTTTTGTTTCACTAAGGTTTTTCCCTCCCTGCATTGCATATTTTATCACCTCTTTTCAATTATTTAGGTTTTCCATGCTTAGTACCTAATTAAATTTCATTCTGGAATCTCTATAAATAAAATTTTATGGTTTATATGCATACTAATATGAATGCAAAATAAACTAACAAATAATTTAGCACCACACATTTATTAAATAGTCAAATTCAACTGAACTTAAATATTAAACTATACTTCCATACTTTAGTACAAGTGTGTTATCTCGTTTTCTAATTTTCTACCAATTTAATCATCTAATTTAATCATTTAATCTCTCTCTCTCTATCAATTAGATCGATAACTCTACTATGTATTAGAAATGGGTTTAGAATGTATAAATTCATTCTTATATATGTAATACAATTTAGTATTAAGTACATATTCATTGATCAAAAAATTAAACAATAATCATATTCAATCATGTATATAATATTTTTATGTTTACATATATTTATATATGATACCTTATTTAATTTACTATATTACTAATTTTTTATCTCAGTATTAACAATAAATTAGTATCTAGTTCATCATTTAAATAACAACTAACACAAGTTTATTATGTAAATAACAAAATAATATCTCATTGCAATTAATTGCTAGGGAAATATTCAAGAACATGAGATGCCTCTACCAGTTCCCCTCGAGCTAAGACAATCTTTCCCTCATGAATAAACAACCTCTTTGATTCCTGAGTGGTTTCTTTTATAACTTTCTTCCTAACATATTTTTAGAAACGCACTGCTTTAAGGTCTGCTAGTGTTTTACCTAGACCTTTTTTTTAGGTTTTTCTAAAAGGATTCTTTTCTTTAAAGCACATCTTTACCTCCCACTATGCTTTATTCCACTCCACTTAGTATTTATCTCCAGCTAAGTGATTACCACAATTTTCCTCTCCCATTATGTTAATCCTATTTTTTTTTAATTTTTTTCTCCTAAGGATTTTTAGGAGACTTTTAGGTAAAGTCCATAATATGAACTTGACCACCAACAATTTTTTCTAAGTCGGGAATAAGTATTCTAAACTCTAGTGCTCTTTCATGAATATTTCCAAGAAATTTATTTATTAACTCAAATAATAATAAAATAATTACAACATAACATAACAATCATCATGGTTGTCATTTCCATTAAGTCCCATAAAATACAATGTCTAAAAGTACTAAATTCTTAAAAATCAAGGTCATAGGGGTGCTACATCTTCCCTCCCTTTTAATTAACTACATATTTAATCCTTCTGCAATTCCATCTTTTCTTAATATGGAAAGGAAATGCCTCATGCATCTATTCTTTCATTTCTACAATAGTCTCTTCAGTACAAAGGTGCTTCCACTTCACTTTATTTTGAGTCATGGCTTAGTTCTACAGTAAAACATACTCTTATCCTCATTTCCCACTCATTCCCTAATATGTTTTAATACATGATAGACATGTGCTTCCTATTTTAATTCACACATTCCACCTAAGGATCATCCACCTAGACTCAAACAAAGATATCCACATGCACCCAACAGAGTCACAACATTACTATAAAATCACACGATAACAATAGGTACCCTTTCGACACTTTTAACCACTAGGTGTGCCAGGTAATATGGATCCCATCGAATGTTTCTTCAGGGAAATTTAGAGAAGCGAAATTGTCAATTTCCTTTATGCTCATTTATCTTACAACAATGAAAGTAAAGATCCAGTTACTTAATTTGCTACTCCTTATTTCTCACAACTAGTGACCTATGATATTAAGTAACATTATATGATGTTTTATCATAATTTCAAATATGCATTCGTTATGCATAACTAAAGTATATGAGAAACTCTTACCTTTACCACTTTTCATGGTTCTTATAGTATTGTAAATCATGCCTCCAAAGTTGGCTTAGTCAAGTCCCTCCTAGTTTTTATGTCATTTGTTTCATACATGTTCATAACAACAAACCCTAAACTACCAAAGTATAGAATTTATAATATCAACATAGGTAATTCGAGCTTCATATTTAAAATCACTAAAAGTAGCTTCACAAATCTACAACATGCCTTCTTTCACTTCATCCACTATCTTCTATTAAATCACTCTTTCTAATTTTCAAGTTTGGCCTACATTGCAGGTTATTATGAAGATTATGTGTATCCCACTCCTCAGTAAAACCATGAAGCATTTTTCCTTTGCATTTATATGTGCATTGTTTCTTCACATATAACATGTTAGTATGATTGTTTTCATCAATTTCAAACATCTTCATACACACACATATGTGCAAATAAATATATTAGACTAATAGATCAACAAGCAAAGGTTATATTTAAGGTTTTTGCTTCATAATTATGGTTGCATCATTCAAAAATAAAAATTTCCACTTTCTTAAGCTATTCTAGAAATTTTAATCAACATTTTCCATCTATCCAGTTACATCATTCTAATCAACCATTATTTTTTCGGTCATTTTGGTTTAAAAAAATCCAATTTGTGAAGTTTCTAACAAAGCAATAAGATTGATCTCTAAGACTCTACAATTTGAGACCATTTCATTTTTAAGATATCACTTGTTTTCCTTGAGTTCCTACATCTTTATTTTTCACCATTTTTGAGTGTCTTTGTGTTTTTCTAGTTTTTTTGGGGGCATCTAAATGTCGTTATTATTATTATTTTCATATTTATTATTCCCTAGGATTATTTTCTTCTTTAACCATAATTTACGATAATATTCTATTTCGTCCCATGTTTTTATCACCTAATTAGTAGGTCCTTCACATATGTGGTTGTACGCATTTTCCTAAAGTATCCCTTGTCAACTATTTCCTGGTTGTATATTTTTTTACTTATTACCCATATGTACGAGGACCATTTCATCCTTCAAGTTTACCAATTAGATATTTTTTTTTTTAAGGCCTTGTTAATTTCCATTGAAGAATTTTGCTTATATCTGTATATATATTTATAAAATATATATATATATTATATATATTATATATAATAATAATATTCATTTTTTGTTTCTTGGTGTATTTTTTTTTTCATTCACCACACTCATTACTCAATATTGAGGGTATTCAAATATTTGAACTTAGAATTTCTAGTCCACAAGGGATTCAATTCAAAATATTTCTCAATAGAGGAGATCACAGCTTATTTATTTATTTATTTATTTATGTGGTAGCATTTTTACCAGTTCATTCAAAAAACTTATCAGTCCTATCGAACAAACATGTCCAGGACATCCATGGTGATTTGATTTCACATCCATAAGGGTATAATATTTAGCATACTGATGCTTTTTTTATGTTGTTAGCATCTATTTATATTGACATAAATGTTTCATTCGTGACAATATTAATATTAAATATTCTTAGGAAGGCTCTCTATTTTGAATACCTATTGTATTATGCTACACTGTATTTGTGAAATACTAATTCTCAATACCTCTTTTAAGCCATTATATTTTGACATTTATATACCTTACAATGTTTTGTATTTTACGTTTGCACCACATGCTCCTCGTGTCTAGGATAAAATCCTTTCTTATCTTATTCTCCAGGCACACACTTACATATATTTATATATATTTACTCATGGATATGTTCTTTTCATAATCTTCTAATTTCTACTAGAAGATTCTTGTACCTCTCGCTCCATTGTATTAGTGTATAATACTTTCCTAAGTCTTTTACAATGAGAGGGTCCACATTTTCCTTCCATTATATATCTCTCTCAAAGAGAATATTAGTACACATCATGACTACAGAAAGTTCTGCATCTTAATTTCCAAACAATTTTAAATACATGGCCAGTTCTTTAGCTTATTTTTGGCATTCATTCATTGGTATGTGTTTAATTTTATCCTTACGTAATTGAAAGCAATTTAAAACATACTGATTTTATTATTAGAGAACTGTATTCATCCCTAGATATGCTTGAATATTAATTACTTCATATATTTTGTAACAAGTAATTTTCTATATTTGTTCTATTCTTAGTCCTCTAGTATTGCATGTTCTTTTCTATACTTTATAATTTAAGGCTCGCCACCAAGTAAATAATGAAAAAGTTGATCTTTATGCTTGCCTTATTTTTTTTAATAAGTACATGTTTTGTATAGGTGTCACCTCTTGTACAAATTTCTTATTTAACAATTAAACTATAAAATATATACATCTATGGTTTTTTTCAGGAAAATTTATACCTCCCATCATTTTCTATTTAATATTTGTTGTAGACTATTCATGTGTTTCTTACCATATCTCTCTCCATCCTAACCATTTTTTTGTTAACAACACTTCTTTATATATATTTCGATTTGACATATAAGAGATCATTTTTCTCCAATGATTTCCTTCACTATAAGGCATAAAAACCATATATATGGTAATAACCTATGAAATACCGTAAAATATTTGGTATAAAAAAAGTAGTGAAAAGATAATTGTCACTTTATACATATTGCCCTTTTTCATGAGATTGAATAACCTACTACAGTAAAAGATTGTATATACTAGTAAGCCTTAAACAATTTCCAACTTATACTCTAATATATACTTTAGTTTGTAACAACTGATGTTATGCCTTTTTGATATTGTTTTTATAATGTATTATTCTACCCCCTTGTATCCACCTTGTTTGGAGTTTGGGTTCTAATTCATTTAGTTGTCTATTATCACCAACTTATATTACCTTCCTTGAACTTCCTATAAAAACATTAATTATTTGATTGTTCTTTGTACTCTATTTACATTTAGAACCATGAATAGGATCACTTCTTTGATTATTATGCTTTATTCACATCAACTACAAGCTCAAAATTCCTTAAAAGACATTGTATGTCTTCTATAAAAAGTTGGTGTATGAAGCAACATTATTGAATTTATAGTACTTGACACTAACGATACAATATTTATGCATAATATTTATACAATCTCAGTATACTCATTACATCTCTCATCTACTATATAATGGTATTTGTAGATCTAAGCAAGTGAATATATACCAATAATTTGTTTATCTATCTATATATATATATATATATATATATATATTGTTATAACTGTGTTTGTCAATTTACTTTTCTTTATACCGTCTCACCCTACTAAGGATATTTTTGAATATACACTTTAACTCTTAATAAAACTCTCACATACTTGTCATAGCAGCAACAATTATTACATTACTGATATCACTCGTCCTCAACCTTTTAACGAATTCATTTACGACTGATGTGTTCATGTTTTCCATTATTTTCTTCCTTCAAACAATTATTATATTGAAGTTTACACTTAATCTTCTATTCATACCTAAGTTTTATCTAGTTGGTGCTCATTCCTATCTTCTAGCTATGGGTTGGCGCATAGGCCTCAATTTTGAACCTACAGTTCTAATACCACCTATAACATAACTCCTTGACATAATTTTTTTTTAGCACTACAATTAGCCATTAAGGTAGTATTTTTGAAATAGTTTACACTTACAACCCTTCCATTCTCTTCCATTGTGTAAAATCCATATCTTCATTATTTTACTATAACGATAACCTAGACAATATACATATAATTCTACTGTTGAATATCTTTTGTTTCTTTTTAATTTTTACTCTACCCAATCTACATAAATAGTGTTTGGATGACTAGGTACGCATTCGGCATGTACCTAATCCAGGTGGATGTTGGTGGCCACCCACCTATCCCATTTGGACCCCAAAAACTGTCTCTTTCATCTTTTTCAGTTTCCTAAATTGTTGCACAGTTTACTTTTTTTAGCAGTTTTTCGGGTCCTCAATTTCCAGCACTGTTTTGAGGCCCTAAACGATGTTTTTTGGGAAATATGGGGCAACATGGGACCATGGACCGATGTTGCCTCCAAAAGTGATAGTGCTCAGATAGATCTTTTTAATGATATTGTATGCGTCAAATGGAGATTGTATGCCAAAGTTACGACCCCAGGAAATTGATGTACCAATTTACCCAAACAGACCCCACAATTTGGCGTTTCATCTTCTAGGGTTAGGTTTTGGAATGTGAAGGGTTTTCCATTGTTTCTCAACAATAAATAGGCCTTTGTGCCTCATTATAGAATAGTTCAGAGGCATGTAGCTGCCACATCTCTTCTTAGAGATAAGCTACCATCGCCCTAGCTGGTTTATTTCCATTTCGGGTTGTAAGCATATTTGAGTATTTTCCATTTAATGAAATGAAGTATTATTTCCACTGCATCTTTGTGTATATGGTTATATATGTATTTTGTTGCGTTCCTATTTAAGTCCAAATCAGTGGTATCAAAGCGGTCTACTTTTTCTCTTTTTTTCATTGCATGTCCCCAACGAGGTCGGGATATAAGGAGTTAGGTCTTGAACTGGTTGAACCTTTGCAAGACCAGCCTCGCAAATCCTAATGGCCTCCCATGGTGGATGAGAAGAAAGATGAGGGGGCAGGAGATCCTATCAAAATCTTGCTCGAAGAAGCCCTCGAGCGACAACGGAACGTGATGATGGACAACTTTGCACAGATCCTTCAGCAGCTACCCAGAGGTGACGCATCGGCTTCTAGCAGTTACTCTGGAAATGCCACGCCCTTTAAGGTACAAGTTAATTTTGTAATCCCTATATTCGAGGGTAAAATAGACGCAGATGCCATACATAAATGGTTAAATCTGGTAGAAGGATATTTTTCTATTTATGAATTTTGAAGTCGGGAAAAGATTGTTTTCGCTCTTCTCAAAGCAGCCCCCCAGGAGCAGTACTACCCTGTCAAAAGTTATGAAGACAAATACATCAAATGGACCACACTGCGGCAGGGATGAAACCAAGATGTGCCAGACAAGCATTTTTCATACCCTTCGTATACAGTTGGGTATCAAATATTCTGAGCTACATCTAGTACTCAAATACCGTGATTGCCTACACAGACACATCCAGGAAGAGATGGAGTTCTTGAACATCTCCTCACTCGGCACAACATACCCATACACTGTCAAAATCGAGCAAAAGTTCAAATAGAAGAAGCGAGACTTTGGATCTGCAAATCCGAAGCCCAAAGGACAAAGCCAAGGTGGGGTCTCCGAAGAAAACCCCTCGAAGTTGCAAGAAAAGAACAACACCACGAAGCCGAAGAAGGACACAGGAAAGTGGTGTGAGTTCCACAAGAGTCCCACTCGTAACACAAGCGAGTGTTAGACCAAGCAATCGCTGGTGGCCAAGTTGAAGGCTTCCGAATCAGATGCATGTTCTGACCCTGAGCCAGAACCCGATAAGGGGAATGGAAACGGGAAGCAGATCATTAATGTAGTTCCCAATGCCACTGTTGCCACTCCTAAGATCTAGAAGAATGAGCCCGAAGAGCCAGAGGAGGGGGAACGTCTTTTCCACTCACAGATGTGGGTGAAGGGTTCATCGCTGCAATTCATTGTCTAGAGTGGTAGCCAAAAGAACCTTATTTCAGCAGAGGCCATGAAGCGGTTGGGCCTACCGACTACACCACACCCACAGTGGTACAGTATTGAGCGGCTCCATGAAGGATGAGATTTCAAAGTTCGCTAGAAGTGCCACCTTCCTTACAGCATCAAACCATTCACATATGAGGTATTATGTGATGTTACACCTCTAGATGTTTGTGATGTATTATTAGGCTAGCCATACTTGTAGAGGCGACATGCTGTGTATGAGTCAAGGCCTCGTGTTGTCATTATTTCTTTGGATAATTCATTATACAGGATATTGAAGGTAGCCCCAACTACCACCACCTCTTTGATCACTGCTAAGAAAGTCAACAAGCTCATATCAAAGACTAGGAAATTTATTTTTTGTCTGGTTCGCTCCCAAAGTAAGGGGAAGATTGTTTCTACATCCATGACCCCCACAAAGGGTTCCTCCACGCAGCAGCAACAAAGGGATACGATCATGACAGAACACAAGAACAACTTCTCCTCACCCACAGGGGTACCACATAAGTTTCAGGTGGGCAACAAAGTTTGGTTACATCTGTAGAAAGAGTGCCTTACAAGAGCCCATCAGAAGCTCCAATCACTCCGACATGGTCCTTACACCCGTACCAAGGATATGGGCAATAATTCTTTGAAGCACAACATTCCTCCATTCCTTCGCTTGCACCGATTGTTCAATGTGGATTGTCGTCGACCATACTTCCCACCATTTCTAGACACATCAAAGATTGCAGAACAGCTCACCAGAGACCCAGCTCAGTAGAAGCTTCCTCATCTCAGGGAGGAACTCAACGCAATGGGGACCATTTCTTCCTAAGGTGGGAGGAATGATCCAGGTGGATGTTGGTGGCCATCCACCTATCCCATTTGGACCCCCACAACTGTCTCTTTCAGCTTTTTCAGTTTCTTAAACTATTGCACAGTTTACTTTTTTTTAGCAGTTTTTCGGGTCCTGAACTTCGAGAGCTGTTTTGAGGCCCTAAACGATGTTTTTTGGGAAATCTGGGGCAACATGGGTCCATGGACTGATGTTGCCTCCCAAAGCGGTAGTGCTCGGATAGATATTTCTAACGAGCTATTGTACGCATCAAACGGAGATCGTATGCCAAAGTTACTACCCTAGGAAATTGATGTACCAATTTACCCAAACGGGGCCCACAATTTGGCGTTTCATCTTCTAGGGTTAGGTTTTGGAATGTGAAGGGTTTTCCATTATTTCTCAATAATAAATAGGCCTTCGAGCCTCATTGTAGAACAATTCAGAGACATGTAGCCACCACATCTCTTCTTGGAGATAAGCTACCATCGCCCTAGCTGGTTTATTTCCATTTTGTGTTGTAAGCATATTTCAGTATTTTCCATTTAATGAAATTTCCGCTGCATTTTTGTGTATATGGTTATCTCTATATTTTGTTGCATTCCTATTTAAGTTCGGACCAGTTGTATCAGAGCGGTTTGCTTTTTCTCTATTTTTCGTTGCATGTCCCCAGTGAGGTCGGGATATAAGGAGTTAGGGCTTGAACTAGTCGAACCTTTGCAAGACTGGCCTCGGAAATCTCGATGGCCTCCCATGGCGGATGAGAAGAAAGACGAGAGGGTAGGAGATCCTATCAAAATCTTGCTCGAAGAAGCCCTCGAGTGACAACAGAATGCGATGATGGACAACTTTGCGCAGATCCTTCAGTGGCTACCCAAAGGTGACGCATCAGCTTCCAACAGCTACTCTGGAAATGCGACACCCTTTAAGGTACAATTTAATTTTGAAATCCCCATCTTCGAGGGTAAAATAGGCGCAGATGCCATACATAAATGGTTAAATATGGTAGAATGATATTTTTCTATTTATGAATTTTCAAGTCGAGAAAAGATTGTTTTCACTCTTCTCAAAGCAGCCCCCCACGTCAAGGACTGGTGGGAAACCTACTGTGAGCAGAAGGATGAAAGTACAGGCTCACTATTTTCAGCCACACCCACATGGGATTCATTCTAAGATGCCATCAAAGAGTAGTACTACCTTGTCAAAAGCTATGAGGACAAATACATCAAATGGACCACACTGCGGCAGGGATGAGACCAAGATGTGCCAGAGTTCACAAACATTTTTCATACCCTTCGCACGCAGTTGGGTATCAAATATTTTGAGCTGCATCTAGTACTCAAATACCGCAGCTGCCTACATAGATACATCCATGAAGAGATGGATTTCTTGAACATCTCCTCACTCGGCACAACATACTGATACACTGTCAAAATCAAGAAAAAGTTCAAAAGAAGAAGCGAGACTTTGGATCTGCAAATCCGAAGCCCAAAGGACAAAGCCAAGGCAAGGTCTCCCAAGAAAAACTGTCGAACTCGCAAGAAAATAACAACACCACGAAGCCGAAGAAGGACACAGGAAAGTGGTGTGAGTTCCACAAAAATCCCACTCATAACACAAGCGAGTGTCGGACCAAGCAGGCGCTGGTGGCCGAGTTGAAGGCTTCCAAATCAGATGCATATTCCGACCCTGAGCCAGAACCCGACAAGGGGAATGGAAAAGGGAAGAATATCATTGATACAGATCCCAGCACCACTGTTGCCATTGCGAAGATCCAAAAGAATGAGCCTGAAGAGCGAGAGGAGGGGGAACGTCTTTTCCACTCAAAGATGTGGGTGAAGGAGTTTCCACTGCAATTCATTGTCGACAGTGGTAGCCAAAAGAACCTTATTTCAGTAGAGGTCGTGAAGCGGATGGGCCTACCGACTACACCACACCTGCAGTCGTACAATATTGGGTGGCTTCATGAAGGACGAGATCTCAAAGTTCGCCAGTAGTGTCGCCTTCCCTACGACATCAAACCATTCACATACCAGGTATTGTGTTATGTTACACCTCTGGATGTTTGTGATGTGTTATTAGGCCATCCATGCTTGTGGAGGCGACATGCTGTGTATGAGTCAAGGCCTCGTGTTATCGTTATTTGTTTGGATAATTCATTATAGAAGATACCGGAGGTAGCCCCACCTACCGCCACCTCTTTGATCACTGCTAAGAAAGGCAGCAAGCTCATATCATAGACTAGGAAATTTATTTTATGTCTGGTTCGCTCCCAAAGTAAGGGGAAGATTGTTTCTACATCTATGACCCCCACAAAGGGTTCCTCCACACAACAACAACAAGAGGATATGGTCATGATAGAACATAGGAACAACTTCTCCTCACCCACAGGGGTGCCACTGCAGAAAGAATGCCTTACAAGAGCCCATCAGAAGCTCCAACCACTCCAACATCGTCCTTACACCAGTACCAAGGCTATGGGAAATAATGCTTTGAAGCACAACATTCCTCCATTCCTTCGCTTGCACCAAGTGTTCAATGTGGACTATCATTGACCATGCTTCCCACCATTTATAGACACATCAGAGATTGCAAAACAACTCACCAGAGACCAAGCTCAGCAGAAGCTTCCTCATCTCATGGAGGAACTCAACGCAATGGGGACCATTTATTCCTAAGGGGGGAGGAATGATCCAGGTGGATGTTGGTGGCCACCCACCTATCCCATTTGGACCCCCACAACTGTCTCTTTCAGCTTTTTTAGTTTCCTAAATTGTTGCACAGTTTACTTTTTTTAGTAGCTTTTCGGCTCCTGAACTTCCGAAGTCGTTTTGAGGCCCTAAATGCTGTTTTTTGGGAAATCTGGGGCAACATGGGGCCATGGGTTGATGTTGCCTCCCAAAGTGGTAGTGCTTGGATATATTTTTCTAACGAGCTATTGTAGGCGTCAAACGGAGATCGTATGCCAAAGTTACAACCCCGGGAAATTGATGTACCAATTTACCCAAATGGGGCCCACAATTTGGCATTTCATCTTCTAGGGTTAGGTTTTGGAATGTGAAGGGTTTTCCATTGTTTCTCAACAATAAATAGGCCTTCGAGCCTCATTGTAGAATAGTTCAGAGGAATGTAGCCACCACATCTCTTCTCAGAGATAAGCTACCATCGCCCTAGCTGGTTTATTTCCATTTCAGGTTGTAAGCATATTTCAGTATTTTCCATTTAATGAAGTGGAGTATTATTTCCGCTGCATCTTTGTGTATATGGTTATCTCTATATTTTTTTGCGTTCCCATTTAAGTCTAGATCAGTACCACAATACTTCTTCCACTTACTCATTGACTCATATATATGTGTGTGTGTGAGAGAGGGAGAGAGAGATTTTTCGTTGTAATACATGGCCCACATTATTTGATTATATCCCATAAATCATCTTTCTTAACACTATAAACATCAATTTTAATAAAACTTCTTCAATCAATATAATTCTATTCATAAGTATGGATATATTTGGAATCAACACAGTTCAACCCACCATATTTATCTCTCACACATATGCCAAACAAACACACATATACATTTCGAGATTACCCTTCAATTTGCAGAGAAAACATTTGTTCCATCGGGAAATGCCTACGTTTTCCAGGTTACCCTACAATTTGCAGACAAAACATTTGCTCTATCGGGAAAGGCCTACCTTCTAACGGAGGTATCTTATCCGGTCTAATCCCTAAACGGATGGGTGTATCAGACTAGTCATATTCCTACGCGGAAACCTACCCATATATTGTAATTGAAACACTATAATCCAATACAATATGTTATGACCAATTCATTCTTAGGCCGAATTTCCACATTATTCCTTAATTATTTATTTCAAAATGTTAAGCATAAATTAAGGTAATTATAAACTAAATTGTGTATTGTACGTATTGGCTTGCACACCCACAATATTACTTCCCTCCATTTCCTATAGTGCATGATATTATAAGGTAAACGACAATGCTTTTTACCATTATCATTGGAATTATATTCGATCAGCAGCACATGGTTAGGAATACAACAACCAATTAATTTTCCACCTACCGTGACAACTAGTGCACAGATTGATTGGTTATGATTCAAAATGATGTTCAGATTACTGGATGATAATGATCATGCTCCTTCATCCAAAGTACGTAGTAATGATTCATGAATAGCTTTACTTGATGTTTAGCATATACCTCAACTATCTTATCCATTATGAAGCATAAGAAATGACATGTGGAGGGTTCCACAATTCCATTTGCCACTCCAGGCATGCTTCCACCTCATAACTCCCACATGGCCAGCACTTGACTAGAAAGGTGTATGATTGGGATTTAAACTATAAAATATGATTGTTGACAATCAAGTTTTAAAGGGATTTGGCTAAATTACTCTTTTTGCTTTTCTTTCCAGTTTTCATTCTCTGTAGCTTTCGCTTTGCTCTACAACCTAGTATCATGGCATTCGTTAACCCCGTTGTTGCTTTCATTTACATTCATGGTCAATCGTTCCTTATTTCTAATTCATAACGCTCCAAATGTTTTGTTGAATGATTTATTGTGTTCTACAGGTATGGCATGCTGGTTGCAGCCTTGATGCCCAATATATCAATGGCTAAAAATTTGTCGACTCCCCCTTTTTCTTTGTTTCATAATTCTTATAATTTTTTTATTTAACCACCTTCATGGTTTTATTTCTAAGATGTCTTTGTCGACTAGGAATATAGATGGATTCAAGATATTGACGTATTTCAATAATACATATGTACAGGAGAATCCAATCTCCTTCAATCCACATGGTAATTCTTCTCTTTTCTTTTGGAATTAATCTTGGTTTGACATGTAGTAATAAGTCATTCCCCACCACTGAAATTTTTTTATTTTTTTTTTATGGGTATTTTTTATCACTTATTTCGAAGCTGTTCGGCACCAAATCTCTGATTTCATTTCAGGTTTTCTTCCTCGGTATAGGTCAGATTTGTTGAAATCAACTCAAAACTACGAGAAATGTTTCTATTAATGGAGATGCTCCATAATATTTATGGATAGTTCTTTTTTTCTTTAATAGTTAGTGAATACTAATTTGTCACTCTAACTTAAATATTTCCTTTTCAAAATGTCCATTGGGATGGGACAGGGTCTTTTGTTGCTTCCCATTTTACTGAATGGACATTTATTTATGTATCTAAATATTTAATTGGTTTATACCTATTTTCCTCGGTTTACACATACCATTTATCCATGTGTACTCTGAATCATTATGTTATAATGGAGAGACAATTCTTTTATTTTTTCTATTACTCTTTTATTATTTTGTTTTTGAATATATTTCACAAAAATTAATAATATGTTATTCTCTATAAATATTCTTACATACCATTGACTCGATTTTATTTATGATTGGTCACTATTTCTGCTTGAATTCACGTAGTGTTAGTTCAAAATCTTGCTATTACAAACTCAACAATACATAAATAAGACTTATATAACTTCATGCATGTTTCTTCAATATTGACTCAATATTACATGTAACCAAACATTGATGGAAGTCTTCTTCCATTAATTTATCAGTCAAATAACATGAAATGTTTATACATATTCTTGTAGCTTTGGAACCCTCTCACTTCATATTCTGGTAAATCTGTGTTGAGTCCCTATACTATTAGTGTAACCCCTTATTGTTATTAGTACAACCCCCTTATTATATTGTTGTGCCCAATTAATCCCCATATTGTTATTATTGTGCCCCATAGAAGCCCACTATTGTTATTATTCTGCCCTTACATTATTATTGTTATGTTGACTCTAATTATATTATGACCCCTTAAACTTCTATATATAGAAAGGAGCTCTTATCATTTGTATCATCTAAGAATTATTCATTTGTGTAATATAAGGGAGGTTTCCCCCTCGAAGAGGTTGAATTTTAAGGAATTGATCTATCTTTTCTATATTTTTGTGATGGTTTTATAACATTTGGTATTAGAGCTTTGGATTCTAGGGTTTTGCTCCTCCAAACAAGTCATCGTGGATTTTTTGCTAAAACATTTTTGCTACGAAGTTTCAGAAGCTAAAACAAAAATCCATTTGAGCGGAAACTGTTCTGCACCTCGAGTAAAAATTTCATATCTTCTCTCGTTATATTTTCGAATATATGATCTAAGGAAGTTATGGCTTTTGAAAACTCCAAAATTCCAACTCAAATAAGTCATCATGGAATTTTCGTTATAATTATTTTTCTGCGCAGGTTCTTACTCTAAAATTAAAACCCATTTGAACTGCTATTTTGGTGAAACTCGGACCCGAATTTCTGATCTTGTTTCACTATATTTTGGGAGATATAGTCCAACATATTTAAGGTTTCTGCAGGCTCCCGATTTTACATCCTAAACAAGTGACCTTGGGAAAATCCTCACAGCTTTCTTTATGAGCATTAGATTGATATTTCATAAGAAGTTGTAGAAAGACGACGGACTATAGCTTTTTGTGTATCGGTTTAAGGTCCTAAGGTTGAAATAGTGACATGTGGCACTTCGTACAAGTTCGCTCTATTGTATCATTCTATAATCAGATCATCATGGGAGATTTGACATAACACTTCCTTGCAGAATCCAATATTGATCAGAATTGCAGGGTTAGAAAGAGGACTCAGAGGGCTGCTGCAAGACACAACTTCAGAACTTGTAGAGCTGAAATTACAGAGTTACAATCATTTCAATATCCAACTCCTAAAATTAAGAAAAGGCAATATGAGGAAGTTTGATGGCAATCATCTAGTAAATTGGATACTACAGATGGAGCAATATTTTGATCTATATGAGGTTCAACTATTACAAAAATTATGTATTTCATCTTCATATTTAGAACCGGTTCAATTTCTATGGTATAAAGGGATTTGTTCTCGTAAGCCACTTGTTACGTGGTCAATTTTCACAATGGAAATGACAACACATTATGAGGATATAAATAGGAGCACCTTCTTTAGCCAATTGATAAATCTTAAAAAAAAAATGAATTGAAAAGCACATTGAGGACTTTCAAAAATTGAATATAAGGGAAAATGATATTCTAGAGAAGAAGAGGATTGATGTCTCCATAGGGACTTTAAAGGATAACACTCAACGTGAGGTTCATCTTTGGGAACCTAATTCATTGGAGAAGGCATTCAGGTTGGAAAGAAAAATGAAAATGAAAATTATGGCAAAAAGGAAGTCTGCCCCTCACAACTATAAAGATGGAAGTATTGTTTCTCCTAGCCTTCCATAACCTACAAGGGTGACACCACAACAATTGGAAGAAATAAGAGTGAAATGGCTTTGTTGCAATTGTGATAACAAATACATTAAAGGTCATAAATGTGTTGAGAAGAAACTATTTTACATTGATTATGGAGAGGAGGAAGAAAAGGATCAAGAAACATCAAAAAAGGAGGATATACACCAGGAACCAATCCCATAGAAAGAAGAAATGAATCCGACCATATCATGTAAATCATTGGCAAAAATTACCACTCATCAAACTCTCAAGATTGAAGGACATATCAAGAAGAAAAAGGTTCAAGGAGTGAAATATCACATCGAGAAAGAAGAAATGAATCCAGCCATACATTGTAATGCAGCGGCCAAAATTACCACTCCTCAAACTATCAATACAGAAGGACATATCAAGAAGAAAAATTTTCAAGAAGTGAAATATCACATCAAGCATCAAGAAATGAATCTGATAATATCTTGTAATGCATTGGAAGAAATTACCACTCCCCAAACTCTCAAGATAGAAGGACATATCAAGAAGAAAAAGATTCAAGTAGTGAAAGATCACATCGAGCATCAAAAACAGGTTCTTTAACTTTTAAAGGATAATGCTAGTTTGGTGGATAATTTAATGAAACAACAGGCATATCAACATCATAGTGAAAGAATTTTTGATGCAGGCGATTGGGTATTTTTAGGGCACATCTCAAGCAAGCTATTTATGAGAAGGAAATGTTGGTAATACTACATGCACTTAAGAAATGACAATCTTACCTAATGGGAAGACACTTCAAGGTAAAAATGGATCGTGATAGTCTTAAATACTCTTTAGAACCAAGATTATCTTTATAATAACATAAAAAATAGGTCACAAATATGTTCGATTATGACTTTGAAATCATCTACAAAAAAGGGAAGCAAAATTTTGTTGCAGATGCACTCGCAGGAAAGGATGAAGATGTCGAAGCATTGTTTTGTGCTATTTCTATTATCCAACCAGATTGGATAAATGAAGCAAGGGATGAATGGAAGAAGGAATAAGAAGTGTGACCACTCATTCAAAAGTTGCAGAAGGTCCCAGTTCAAACAATATTGCCAGAACTTGACGAGGAAGTAAAAATCATATTGGAAGTTGGAGCAGTCACATAAACAAGAACCTGATAGATACGAAATCAATCAATTTAAGGGTATCTCATCAAGTGGAAGAGCTTACCCACTGAAGATTCCAGATGGGAGGACAAGATTTTATATAGAAGCATCAAGAACTACTAAAGAATTGAGGACAACACTTTTTGAAGGAGAGTGGCATATCAGGTCCCTATACAACTAGTCTAACCCCTTATTTTTATTATTACAACCCCTTGTTATATTGTTGTGCCCATGTAGTCCCCATATTGTTATTATTGTGCCCCATAGAATCCCACTATTGTTATTATTATGCCCTTACATTATTATTGTTTTGTTGGCTCTAATTATATTAAGACCCCTTAGAATCCTATATATATAAAGGAGGTCTTGTCATTTGTATCATACAAGAATTGTTCATTTGTTTAATGTAAAGGAGGTTGTCCCCTCGAAGAGGCTAAATTCTAAGGTGTTTATCTATCTTTCCTATCTTTTTGTAAGCTAGTTTCATAAAAATCTATAAACCAAACTTTTCAATTGAAGTAGACTTGTAATCAAAAAAATGACATGGATTATTCATCGTGGTATGTGGCTATCACAATATACTTCTCTGTTTTTCATTAGAAATTTTTCTTATCCTTCATTGTTTTTACACTGTGCTGTAGTGAAAATATTTATAAACTACCCTTGATATATTTTTCTACAATTTTTTTTTGTTAGCTTCAACTCTTAAAATATACCCACTATTTTATTCCATTTTAATCATAATCCATCCCAATACATTTAGTCAAACTCACAGAAAAAATTGTGGGCATTTGACGTATAACTAGTAGATCTTTCCAACCGACTTAAGTGAAACTTTCATGTAAATGACATTTACATAGATTTATTTCATTATTGTCCATATAATTATCTATTAATATTCTTCCTTTATCTCTTTTACAATATAAGGTTCAAGTAATAATTAAAAGGTTTCTAAAATTTCAATAACAATTCAAATTTTTTTTTTTTTTAACTTCACTAAAACTAAAAGTTTTATGAAAATAAATTTACATATTATTTTTACTACAATTTTTTTTGTTTCACTAATATTTTGCCAAAATCCATTTCCATAATAGTACTAGCCTCCGTGCATTTACATATTTTATCACCTCTTAATAATTATTTACGTTCGTCATCCTTAGTACTTCGTTAAATTTCATTATAAACTATCTATAAATAAAATACTATCTTTTATATGCATACTAATATGCATATAAAAATAATAACAAAATATTTAACCAATTCTATACCATGCATCTATACCATACATCTATTAGATAAATAGATTTGACTACTAAATAGTAACACATACTTCCGAAGCCTTCCTACAAGTGTTATTCCGACTTATAGTTTTATGTAAATTTAATCATCCAATCTCTCTTTCTCTAACAATTAGATGGATAATTCTACTATATATTAGAATTGGCTTCATAGTGTATAAGTACATTCTTATGTACATAATACAATTTTGTCTAATTTACATATTTATCCACCAACAATTTGAATAATAATCATAAAAATGGTGTATATTATAGTGTTATGTTTATGCATGTTTATATATGATACTTTATTTAATTCATCATGCTAATAATACTTCATATGAGTATTAACAATAAACTAGTATCTAGTTCAACATGAAATTAACAACTAACACAAGTTTATCATGGAAACAACAAAATAATATATCATCACACTTAATTTCTTGGGAAATATTCAAGAGCATAGCATGTTCTACTGGACCATGATTTGTCTCTGCTAGTTCCCCTTGAGCTAAGATTATATTTCTGCCACAAATTGACAACCCCTTTTATACATGGGTGGTTTTATTTTATAACATTCTTTCTAATAGATTTTTAGCAGCATCGCACTTTAAGTTCTATCATCCTTTCTCCTAGGCCTTTTTGTATTAGTTTTTTTTTTTAAAGATTATTTTCTTTTACTTTAAAGCACGTCTTTCTCTCCCACTTTTCTTTATTCCACCTCACTTAGTATTTATCTCCAAATATGTGATTAACATAATATTTCTCTCCCATTATGTTAATTTTATTTCTTTTAATTATTTTCTCCTAAGGATTTGTAGGGGACTTTTAGGGAAGGTCCATCATGTGGACTTCAACACCAACAATTTTTTTGTATGTCAATGAGAAGTATTCTAAACTCTAGTACTCTTCCATGAATATTTCCAAGAAATTTATTTATTAAATCAAATAATAATAAAATAATTACGTCATAAGATAAGTCTCATCATGGCTTCCATTTCCATTAAATCCAATAATAATTCAATTTCTAAAAATAGTAAATCCTTAAAAAATACATCCATAGGGGTGCTATATCTCGCCGACACACCCCCCTTCCGCCCCCGTTTCAATAAACACTGCCCCCGATGTTTCCTCAGTTCCATATTTTCTTAATATGGAAAGGAAATGCCTCATGCATCTATTCGTTCATTTCTACAACTATCTCTTCAGTACTAATGTGCTTCCACTTCACTTTATATTGAGCGATAGCTCAGTTCCAAAGTAAAGCATACTCTTATCCTCATTTCCCACTTATACCCTAACATGATTTCATACATGATAAACATGTGATTCCTATTTTCATTCATGCATTCCACCAAAGGATCATCCACCTGAACCTAAACAAAGTTATCCACATGCACCGAACATGGTCATTAACATTAGTATAACATCACACAATAACAATAGGTACCCTTTTTTCACCTTTAACCATTGGTTGTGCCAAGTAATATTGATCTCATCAAATGTTTGTTGAAGGAAATTTAGATATGTGAAATTGTCAATTCTCTTTAATGTCATTTATGTTAAGATAATGAAAGTAAATATCTAGTTACTTTTCTACTCCTTATTTGTCCTGACTAGCAATATATCATATCAGCTAACATTCTATGATTTTTTATCATAGTTTGAAATATGCATTTGTCATTAATATATTATATTATATATTAACGCCACCAAAGTGGGCTTAGTCAAGTCCCTCTTCGTTTCTTTTCCACTTGTTTCATACATGTTAATAGCCACAAATACTTAACCACAAAAGCATAGAATTCATAATATCAAAATAGATAATTTTCATAGTTAAAATTACTAAAATTAGCTTCACATCTACAACATGCCTTTCTTCACTTCATCCACTATTTTCCGTTAAATCACTTTTTTGAATTTTCTAGTTTGGCCTGCAATGCAGGTTATTTATGAAGATTATGTTAAACTTACTGGTAGGTGTAACCATAAATTATTTTTCCTTTTAATTTATACGTGTATTGGTTGTATTCACATTTAGTATGAGTGTTTTAATCAATTTCATATATCTTCATGCAAGCACATATGTGTAAATAAATATAATACAACAACAGATCAACTAGAAAAAATTATATTTAGGGTTTTTCCTTCATAGTTATGGTTGCATCATTAAAAAAAAATCCACCTTCTTAGGCCATTCGAGAAATTGTAATCAACATTTTCCATCTATATAGTTATATCATTCCAATCAACCATTTTTTTATGGTCATTTTGCTTCAACAAAAATCCAATTTATGAAGTTTTTAAAAAAGCCATAAGATTCATCTCTAAGCTCCTACAATTTTAGACCATTTCATTCTTAACATATCATTTGTTTTCCCTAGTTTTTTTCATATTTTTTTTGCACCATTTCTAAATTTGCTTATGTTGTACTAGTTTATTGGGGTCATATAAAATTCTATTATTTATGTACTTTTCATCTTTGTTATTCCCTAGGATTGATTTTTTTTTTCTTTAATGACAATTTACAATGATATTCTATTTTGTCCCATGTGTTTATCACTTACTTATTAGGCCCTTTCCATATGTTTTTGTCTACATATTCTTAAGGTATCCTCTTTTCAACCAATTCTCTTGCTTACATTTTTTTTTTTTACCTTATCCCACATATGTCCAAGGACCATTCGTCCTTCAAGTTTACCAATTAAAAACTTATTTTCCTTTTTATAGGACCATTCTAATTTCCACTCAAGTATTTTCATATATATGTGTGTGTGTGTGTGTGTGTGTGCGCGCGCGTGTGCTTTGTTTCTTGTAATTTTTTCCATTAGCCACACTTCATGCTCCAATTATTGAGGGTATTAAAATATTTGAACTTAGAGTTTCTAGTCCAAAAGGGAATAAGTTCCTAAGATTTCTTAATCAAGGAGATCACAACTTATTTATTTATTTCCTTTGTAACATTTTTATGAGTTCCATCATAAATCCTATATGTCCTACTGAACAAACATGTACATCCATGGTGGTTTAATTTCACATGGATTTCAAAACCATAAGGGTACAATATTTAACATACTTGTCATTTTTTTTTTATGATGATAGAATACATTTTTCTTGATATAATTGTTCCACCTACACAAATATGCTTAGGAAGGCTCTTTTTTTTTTAGTACCTATTGTATTACGCTTATCTTTTGAAATTTATATACCTTACAATGTCTTGTATTTTATGTATGGACTGTGTGCTCCTCATCCCTAGGGTCAAATCCTTTCTTATATTACTCTCCACACACACACTTATATATGTTTATATATATTTACTCATGGATATGTTCTTTTTACAATATCCCAATTTCTACTAGAAGATGCTTGTACCTTTCACTCTGGCTTATTAGCCTATAAGACTTCACCAAGCCTTTTACAATGAGAGGGTCCATGCTTTCCTTCCATTATATCTATGTCTCAAAGAGAATAGTAGTACACATCATGATTACATGCAGTTTTGTATCTTCTCATATAATTTAAATCCATGGTTAGTTCTTTAGCTTCCTTTTGGCATTCCTTTTGTCATTATGTTCTTAATTCTACCCTTACACAATTAAATACAATTTAAAAATTACGGATTTTATTATTAGATAACTATATTCCTCCCTCGATTTGCTTGAATATTATTTATTTCATTTATTATGTAACAACAAATTCTTCAATATTTTTCTATTCTTAATCTTCTCATATTACATTTTCCTTTCCATACTCTATAATTTAAGGCTTACTACCAAAAAAGTAATGAAAATTTTGATATTTATTCTTGCCTTATTTTATTTAATAAGTACATATTCTCTACTAGTTTTTCATCTTGTACAATATTCTTAATTAATAATTTGATACTACAAAAATATATACATCTATGTTTCTATTTAGGGCCATTTTTACTTCCCAACATTTTCTATTTAATATTTATTTTCGAGCATTCTAATGTTTCTTACCATATCTCTCTACATCTCATAAACATTAGTTTTAATAACACTTTCACAATCAGTATAATTTTATACATACATATTCACATAGTTTTTACTCAACACAGTTAATCCCGCTATATGTCTCACACATAACATATATATTGTAACTGAAACACTATAATGGAATACAATGCATTATCACCCATTCATTCTTAGGTTGAACAACCACATTATTCCTTAATTATATATTGCAAAAAGTTAATTGAACTAAAGTAAACTTAAACTAAATTTCTTATTTTACATATTTACTTGGACACCCACATATAATATTACTTTCCTCAATTTCGTATAGTGCATGATATTAGAAGGTAAGCGACATTTTTTTTACCATTATCACTGGAATTATATTAACGCATGATTAGTAATACAACAACAAACTAATTCTCAACCTACGTTGATTACTGGTGCACGCATTAAACGGTTAAAATTTGCTATGATGATTAAATTCATGTATGATAACGATCATGTTCCTGCCTCCAAAGTGAATACTAATGATTCACACATAGATTTACTTGGTGCTGAGCATATAACCCAACTCTCTTATCCATTATGCAACATAAGAAAGATGACATGTGGAGGATTTGACCATTCCATTTGGCACTCTAGGGATGCTTCCACATCATGACCTGTACATGGCGATCATGTTACTAGGAAGGTGGAATATTGGGATTTAAACCACAAAGTATGACGGTTGAAAATCAGGGTTGGAAGGGACTAGGGTAAATTACTCCTATTTTCTTTTCATTTTGGTAATTTGTTCTCTGCAGCTTTCGCTTTGCTTTGCAACTGAGTATCATGGCATTCCTGAAGCCCGTCGTTTCTTTCTTTTAGATTGATGGTCACTCCTTATTTCTGATTCATAATGTTCCAAATGTTATGTTGGTTGATTTGTTATGCCAGACCGGTGTATCATGTTTGTTGTAACCTTGATGATGAATATATAAGATATAGTTAATTTTCATATGTCGATGGCTCAAAAATCATTGATTGCGCTTTTTATTGGTTTCAAAATTCTTATCAAATTTTTTTTGTTTAACCACTTTCTTGTTTGAATTGTTAAGATGTCATTGTACACAGGGAATACCCAACCTCTTTCAATAATTCATATGTACGAGAGATCCTAGCCTCTATCAATCCCTAACATAATTCTTCCCCTTTCCTTTTGAATTAATCTTAATTTCACATCTAGGTAATAATTCATTCCCCATCTCTCACAATTTTGTTTTCCAAGCTTAATTTTTTTTCACCTGTTCCTCATCCTTTCGACACCAAATATCTGATGTCATTTCAGGGTTTTTTCCTCTATCGAGGGGACAGTTACTGAAATAAATCAAAACTCTGGGAAACATTTCTATGAATGGCGATAATTAATAATTTTTATGGATATATATGTTTTCCTTTAATAATTAATGAATACTAATTCATTACCATAACTTAAATGTTTCCTTGTTTAAATGTTCACTTGGATAGGATAGGGTCTTTCGCTACTTCCAATTTTACTGTATAAACATTTATTTATATATTTAAATATCTAATTTGTTTATACCTATTCTCCTAGGTTTACACTTTCCATTTATCTATGGTTAATATGAATCATTACATTATAATTCAGATACAAGTTTTTTTCTAATACTCTTTTAGTATTGTGGTTTGGAATATATTTGTCAGAAATTAATAATATATTAATTTTATCACATACTAGTAACCTTATTTTATTTATGATTAATCATTATATCTGCTTGAATTCACTTAGTGTTAGTTCCCAACATTTTTATTAGGGATTACACAATCCATAAATAATACTTATAGAGCTTCATGCATGCTTGTTTCTTTAGTATGTGCTCAATGTTACCTGTAACCAAACAACAAGGAAATTCTTTTTCCATCACCTTACCAGGGAAATAGCATGAAATGCTTTTACATCCTCTTGCAGGATTGCAACCCTCTCACTTCATATTCTGGTAAATCCGTACACCAACTTTTTCCCTTGAGGTAGACTTGTACTCAAGTAAAATACACCAATTATTCAGCGTGGTATGTGGTTACCACAATATACAAATCTCTTTTTCTTTGGAAACTTTACTTGTCTTTTATTCTTTTTTATGTTGTCATGCAGTAAAATGATTTATAACTTAACCTTTTTCTATAAAAGTTTTTCCTTTGCTTGAAATCTTAAACAATACCCACTATTGTATTCCATTTTAACCAAAATCTGTCCGAATACATTTAATCAAACTCATCGGAAAAATTGTGGGCATGCTAGGTATAACTAGTAGATTTTTCTAGTAGACTTGAAGGGAAACATCTCTGTAAATGATATTTACATAGAGTTATTTCATTAACGTCTATATAGTTATCCTATTAAGATTATTCCCTTATCTCTGGTATGATCAAAGGTTAAAGTAATAATTAAAAGGTTCGTAATATCTCAATAACACTTTACCTCAATTTTTTTACATCAGTAATAATTAAAAGTTTTTTCAAAGATTTTAATATTATTTTTACTGCGATTTTTTTTTGTTTCACAAAATTTTTGCTGAAATATATTCCCATAACAGGACAAGCCTCCATGCATTTACATGTTTTATCGCCTCTTATCAATTATTTAAGTTCGTCACCCTTAGTTAAATTTCATTATGAAATATCTATAAATAAAATTCTATTGTTTAAATGCATACTAATAAGCCTGCAAAATAAACTAACATATTATTTAGTCAATTATATACCATGCATCTATTAAATAAAATAGTCAAAATTTGACTAAATTTAAATACCAAGCCATACTTCCCATACTTTATTACAAGTGTTATTTTGACTTCTAATTTTCTACAAATTTAGTCACCCAATATCTCTTTCTCTAACAATTAGATCGATAACTCTATTATATATTAGAGTTGACCTTAGAATGTATAAGTACATTCTTAGGTACGCAATAAAATTTAGAGTAAGGTACATATTCATGGACCAACAATTTGAATAATAATCACATATTATTATGTACATAACATTGTTATGTTTAAGCATGTTTATTTATGATACCTTATTTAATTCATCATCCTAATCATTGTTTATCTCAGTATTAACAATAAAATAGTATCTATTTTAGTACGTAAATAACAACTAACACAAGTTTATCATGGAAATAACAAATTAATATCTCGCCATAATTAATTATTTGGAAGATAATGAAGAACATAGCATGTTCCACTTGACCATGACCTGTCTCTGCGGTTCTCCCAACCTAAGACTATATTTTCCTCACGAATAAACAACCCCTTTGATTCCCTTTGATTCATGAGTCGTTTTCATTTATAACTTTCTTCCCAACAGATTTTTAACAACACTCTCCTTTAAGGTCTACCAACCTTTTGCCTAGGCCTTTTTGTTTTAGTCTTTTCGAAAATTATTTTTTATTTTTCTTTAAACCACATATTTATATCCCAATGTTAATTATTCCACCCCACATAGTATTTATCTCCAACTAAGTGATTAACATAATATTTCTCTCACATTATGTTAATTTTATTTCTTTAAATTATTTTCTCCTTGAGATTTTAAGTACACTTTTAGGGAAAGTCCATCATGCAGACTTGCCCACCAACAAATTTTTCTAAGTCGAAAAGAATTTGTATAAACTCTAGTGTTCTATTGTGAATATTTCCAATAAATTGATTTATTATCTCAAATAATAGAAAAATCATTACATCATAACCTATGTCCCATGATGGCTTCTATTTCCACTAAATCCAATAATAATTCGAGGTCTAAAAATACGAAATACTAAAAAATAAAATCCATAGGGGTGTTACAATATAGAAGAAGATTGAATGTCATAGATCATTCTAATCACCAGGCTTGATTTCCACCTTGCAGATTTTGACATGTTTTGGACATCTAGAACTTATACATATACATTATTTTAGTAATACGTGTAGCCAAATTAGACCTAAAATTGCACATTGATATTGAATTCTATAGTGAACACTTGAGACACAAAGACAAAAGGTATATATATCACTATGTTTGATCATTCGGTCATAGGTTTGGCACTCATAGAGGTATGTCATATTCTCGCAGTAATTAGAGTAGAATTAGTATTGGGCATATTGATTTTCTTGTGGACATAAATCATTTACAAGCACGATCAGAGTAAGGGGCTCTACCATTGTATTAGAGAATTTTGGTTATACCCTCAAGTAGTTTAAGCTACAAAAATCCTTCCATTGCCCTATTATCCCTTGTAGCAATGATCATTTGTATAAGGTTGTAAAGGTTTTTTCTTCTTCTCATTAGTATTTACTAGTAAGAGTTGTTTCATATTTTATCTAGTGGAAATATAAGTAGAAAAGATCACACTATACAAAACTTTTGCAAAGTACCATAATCAACAGTAAGTCAAGAACAGTCTCATCAATAACTGGCTTCATTTCTTATAGCATTTTGGTAGAAAGCGTCACTTTTCATCAGTTGAAAATTGTTTAAGGGGTCTGTTAGGGTCTTTAGTTTCAGTATTTGGGATCTCATTCTTATGTCTTTTGATGATGTAATTGTTCCATTATCCTTGGTAAAATATCCCACAATAGTGTGTCAATATATTTATCATTTTAGGGTAGTTGGGTGGTGATAGGGAAAGTAGGAACTTGTAGGGTTTAGGAGCATCCTTCAAGTCGGTACTAGGAAAACATGGTGTCACATCATCCTTTAAGGAGTTGGAGTTTCTTGATAAAATTTGAATGCCTCCTTTAAGAGTACCAGGGATTTGGGGCTACTATTTTTAGTTGGAGATGAAGGATTGATTAACTCATAAACCTATTAGAGAATCAATCTATGTTTTTCTCAGTGAACAGTTTCCACATAATATATTTTTTTTTTTTTTTTTTTTTTTGTCTATTGTCTTGATTTTGTGCACTATTGTTTTACATTTATTGCTGAAGATAATTAATGTTCTGAAAAGATAAATTAAATAATTTTAGGTGAAATCTTGATCCACCCCTCCCCTGTAGCCCCCCGCCCTCCCCCCTCTGATTATTTCCAACAAGTAACTATGTTCATTTACTTTCAGATTACTCACTGAAGCAATTTTATTGTTGACATTTGGAGGCAACATGTAGACCTCCTCATCAAAATATAGATATGAAATATAACCATGCAATAAGAGATAATTAGCTAAGAGATGGAGAGAAATAATATTATATGAACATTATGAGGTCAAGAATGAAACATTTAAAAGAATTAATGAAAATAATGACCAACAGAAAAAACTAAAAATAAATATACAAATATTAAAAATAAATATAATTATTAAATAAGATAAAGTTCATCTAACCTAACGTATCTCCATCTATTTTTAATTATCTCTATTATTTCGTTGCTTGTGCAATTTGTCACCAGGTATAGGAAAATGGTTTGTGAGATTTCACATGGGAGGAAGTTAGTTATATTCTTCAGAGCATTTGAAGAGCTGTTCAAATTGATTTCTCTTGGTTAATTACTAACTAGGAATTTGATGCTTCAATCAATCTATCTAATCATGATTTTGTCTCTAATGTTTGTCACTCAAATTACCATTTTCCCATTAGGAATTCTAATGAAAGTTGTTTTACATCCTTTGATCTTTACAATTTATCATCTCAATATCTAGATACTAGCCAAGCATTTGAGGCACTTCAGCCTTTGCCGATGGTTATGTCAAGTCCTCACTGTCTTGACATGATGGAAAATATACACCCTCATTATATAGGAAAATTACTTTTCACCTTGGCTTCTCCCATAAGAATCAGAGAGACAAATTCAGTACTTTTGGGGAGCATGTCATGGCTCCAATTCTCCACTATTAGAGCTAGTGATGCTCGTTGTATTCATGTACCTTGGGAGTTCTACTTAATACTCGAAGCTTGACGGCCAACAAATTTTCATGCATGGATTGTGAATATTTGTAAGATTTTTCTATGAATGTTTATGATTCATGTTTTCTTTGACATGTACTAAAGTAGTTGAACTATATCGGTTATTTTAGTGCTCACCTAGTTGAAAATGTGTTGTAATGGTTGTAACAATCATCACATCTATGTGGACTATTTTTCTTGATGTTAGGTTGTTATCTTCTCTATTATGTGCACCTCGACTAGGGTGGTACTATTACCTCTCTTGTAGAGGATCCTCTCTCCTCCCCCCACAGTAGAAGAACCTTAATACACCTGTAATAGAGCATTCACAAGGCACACTTACTTTATTTTCACAAAGATACATAAAAACTTCTCTCTCTTGCTAATACCTAAAACCAAGGAAAATCTATAAGAATATATGGTAATTGGGCCAATACTCTAGATGGGGTTCCTATTCCAAATGATGTGAGGTCTAATTTTAAATTTACATCAGGGATACCCCCTTGGTTGACATATTTCCAACACCATTAACATATCCATGCTAGCAATATATCCAAGATAGTTAGCATGGGCCCTTTCCTCCATAAACTTTATCTAAACTCCACCTACAACAAATAACACTTCCTTTGAATGAATAAGGGGAGATATATGGAATGAGATAGAGGCATTGTATCCCAGACCTCCTCTAGATGTCTTCATTTAATGGGAAATACCAACAACAATGCTATGTCCATGTTTCCCCGAGTCTTCCTTTGATATAATCCTTTTTACTTAATATATAGTCGTGACCTAATGCCTATAATGTATTTTTCATAGGTAGGATAGACATAACTATTATCAAATAAACAAACATAAACATCAATATTTTTTGCCTAAAAGTCAACTAGGCTATAGGTAATACGAATAGGTTTGTTTGCTAACTTAATAGTAATAACAATTTATAAGTGAGTGACTGACAACTGAAGGTTCTATTTGCAACTTCATAAGTCCTAAATAGTGTGATAATTTTTAGTTAGTTGTAGCAAAAAGGAGTCATGGTCTTTCTTCAAGGATTGATACCCATCAAACATATATTATTATCTTCTCAAAGATGAGAAACTTTTGCAAATTTATCATCAATAGAGGCCTGCAAATAGGAATTGTTCTCTTACAGTGGTGAGATTTCATCCCTTAAGGAAATATTCTATAAACAAGATAGGATTTTAGCTTCCTCCCCTAGATCCTAAATGAGATCTAACTTATCATCAAATGCATTTGCAAGGTCCTAAAATTAGTTTCCTTTAGTACTTCCAGGGAAATTAGCTTTTGTGATTTCTCATCTATAGTAATCTAGAACATGGCAGATTCAATCTTCAATTGATTCTTCAATGCTACATCCTAATTTGGCATTATGGAAAAGAAAATTTGGAAGGTTGTGATCTAATTATGAAGCTAATCTACATCTTTCCTCTTACGAAATTTCTACAATCTTCTAGCCATGTTCAAGCTTAATTGAGGAAGTTCTAATTGAAACCACAATTTGTTTTTCTAAAGGATCAAGTTATTCGACAAGTATAAGATTTATTTGTAGACAAGTAAAAAAATTCTTAATTGATTCAAGAATGGGAATTCGGCACACTCAATGGTGCCTAATGCATAAACAAGCGATGTCTTGCAGCTCAAAAATCCACGGTGTGCAACAATCTTCTTGAAATTTTGTCATGTCCCCAATTTTGTGCATGCTAAAATCACTAAGGAGTTTTGCTATTTTTTTATAATATTAAAATGGGGGGAATATTGTTTTGTGAGAAAAGGAAAAAAATATTATTTGAATGGAATGGCAGAAAAATAATATTTTATTCAATGAAGGGAGGCAAAATCTTATTTTAAGGGAGTTTGGTGGAAGATTATTATTTTATTAAAATGGAGTCACTTGGTGGAAAATGACCCCCACCAATAAAATAATAATTAAAAGGGGAGTCTAGAAGCATGGGTAGAAATTATAAAAGGGGGATGTACTCATTTTTTTATCATCTTGGTATATTACATTCCACCTTTAATCTTCTCATGGGGTTGTTTACCACAAGAAGAAAAGTTTTATTTAGCACAAGAATTTTGAGTGGAAATGCCAACCTCATTGCAAAGAACTTTGAGTGTATCTGTTATCACCCCAAGAAACTCTCATAGGTTGTAGCTCAGAGATGCTCGGGAACATTACAGACTCAACTAAATGTTGGAAATGAATGAGTGGAAGGAATGATGCTTGTTCCGACCAGATAACCACTCCTACATTGCTTGAATCCAGACATGCGAGAACATCCCCAGTCTACAAGGCTTTAGACCACCAATTACTCACAGTTTTAAGGATTGGGTGAATATGGAGAATACTAAGCACACCAACGGATGCACATGACCCTTTGATGGCCAGCTGCAACCAGTAGAGAGGTCTGCAAATCTAATTCCCCAATGTACAGACATAATGACAACTCTCTGGCATTAGGTGAAAAGAAACATGAATAACACATTCACTAATACATACAAGATTTTAACATAGAGGTAGGATGAAAATGCCTCTAATGCTAAACATCAAGAGTTCAGGAAAGCTGCATAACAGGCACAACCTAGAACAGAATAGGAATGAAAAGTGAGTAATTAACAACAAAAGAAGCTTGTATTAGCTAAAAATGAAGATAATACGCTGCGAGTATCAAAGCAGTTACAGTCTCCAGAAGTTGAACCTTACATCAAAACAACAACCATCAACCCTGATTACATCTTGTTTCTGGGTATATATAGAGTTTGAATTACGAAGGAACTCGGTCATTCTAAGTATGGGGAGGTCATAATTAACCACCAACTGCTTTAACTGCCTGATGGAGTCTCTGGTGCAATTTGCCTACTTCAGGGAACAAATCCGATCTTCTTAGGTGCTCTGTTGTCCTCTCAGCTGGTTGGAGTGTCATATGGAATGAATTCCCATAACTGCTAAATGCGTTCAGTTGCTCAGGCTTTGTCCTTTTCCTCCTCAGCCATACTGTTTGTTGGATGTGGTTGTTGAGGAGTGAATGCGCTGTGTACTGATAACTAGTCAGCTTTATCCTTCGGTGCATGGAATGATCAAGGGTCGCGTACTGCATGGCAAATGAACGGGTTAGATGATGGAGGAAGATCAGCCATAGGATCTAGAAAATGGACGGCTGGGATCGTTTGGCAGAAGTTATCAGGAGATATGGGAGCGAGATGACCATGGGTCATTGGATCTTAGGTGGGCAGATCTAATGGTAATCGAGCATCAAAGATGCGCAAGCATTACCGAGCGGGGATGGAGGATGAGTGGTAAGTGGTAAGTGGTATTCCCCACACCATTGTTTGGGGTTGGGTGGTAAACGTACAATGGCATGCGATACAACTTGGAGGGCGACACGTGGTAGTCGAAATTGCTCTCAATTGTGTGTTAATGGGTTGTCACTTCACGGGCACGGGAAGAGTGAACGCCATCCGATCGTGGTGGAGGTGATCAGATAGTGTTTAACAAATGGGCAGGTCATTCATTGAATGTGGGGGAACTGTTGGATCGGGATGCGACGATCGACGACTATTATTTAAAGGTGATTGTGGGTTACAGAGGTATAGGATCATGTGGTGGTGGTGCTATGGGGCTTTAAACGTAGTGATTTGGGGCTTGAAGAATAGGGGCTTATGCCGAGTTTTGGAGGAAAGGCAGAGATAGCGAGGTTAAGGGAGAGTAAGTGGAATGAAGGAGAAGAAGGAAGATGACTGCCACAAACTCTCTTTTAAGCATAAACACATGGCCAAGCTTGTATTTGGCTAGTGTTCCATTAGGCATGGAGACTAACTGAGCCTACACAAAAACTGATAAACTAACATCTTTACAACCTTAAGGCCAAAAGACCTTACATAACATAAATTTTCAGAAAGCGCCCATTGATTGGGCCATCAAAAACTGCTTCTTCTTCCATACTTTGCAGCATGAAAGTGTTGTTCCCTTGAATACGAGAGACAATAAAAGGCCCTGTCTAGAAAAACATCAAACTTCCCATGGTTGCCTTTCTTCTCTTTCAGTGCATCCCACTTGAGAACCAAGTCTCAAACATGAAAATTATATGTTGTTGTCCTTCTGTCAAAAGCTTCCTTGTTCTTCTTCTGATGTGCCATAGACATTTCAACCAGCTATTCTCTGATTTGATGTACCTCTGCTAAATCATTGATTCTTTTTGCCATATCTTCTTCCTCATTCTGCTCTTCTTGCCATAGGGAGGGTTAACTAAATTAGGAACATAGCCTCAGTGCCATATGCCACCTTGAATGGAGAATTCCCTGTGGATTTCTTAATGGTCACTCTGTCAGCCCACAGTGCATATTTGAGCTTAGAATCCCAATACTTTTTGTTGTCCTCCAACATCTTTTTAATTATCCCTACCAGGCTTTTGTTGGAAGATTCCACTAGACCATTGTCTTGGGGGTAATATGATGTGGAATGAACCAGTTTAATGCCCATTGAATCACACATGTCCACTAATTCGTTTTCCTTGAAGGCTGTTGCATTGTCTATAACCAGTTTATGTGGACAACCAAATCTGGTGAAAATATTTTCTATCAAAAACTTCATGACCACATGATGATCAGCCTTTCTAGTAGGGATGGCCTCAATCCATTTATTGAAATAACCAATGGCTACTAAGATTCATCTGTGTTGGCCACTAGAATGTGGATTGGTTTCTCCAATGAAATCCGAGCCCCACTGCTGGAAAGGGCCACTAGCATATATGGGTTTTAGCGGTAGGTATTTCAATTGCTGCTTCCCTTCAAATCTCGGGTACCTGTCACAAGATATAAAAAATGAAAATACATTAGCAAACAAGGTGGGCCAATAATACCCAGCTCTAAGGATCTTGTGGGCTATGGTTTTCTAATAGTGATGCCCTCCACACATGGAAATGAAACTGCTGCATCACTTCCATGGATTGTTCTTGTCCAGACAACCCAAAAGAATTCCAGAGGGGTCCCTCCAGTAGAGCAGATTTTCATGAATGCAATATTTTGCTACCGTGAGCTTAATAGTTCTGGCTTGGCTTGAACTAATACCTAGAGGAACTTTTAGCTTTACCAAAAATAGAATTGCTGCAGAGTACTAATTACAAGAAGCTATGCTTTCTGCCAATGACTGTTTTTTTCCTGGTTCAGTTGTTTCTTCTGCTACCTAACCATGTGCTAAAGTTGTGCTCATGTGATTTATGTATAGCATTCTGCAATTTTCTTTAGCCATCAGTCTAGTAACGCCTTGACCTTTGGCAAGCTTGGTGGGCTTCAATTCTATATTAAATTCAATTAGCTTTGCAATCCATTTAGCCCTTCTTCCATCAGCATGAGGCTTCATTAGGACATATTTTATTGAAGTGGAGGGTACATACGCAATTATCTTGGAGTGAAAAATGTAAATTATGAAAGCTTTCAAGGACTTATAAGAGCATATGCTTGTTTCTCAATGATATCATACTTTAGCTCAGCATCCCTCAAGGTTTTGCTAAAGAATGCCACTGGATGCTCTGAGCCTTCTTCATCAGCTTGCATTAAAACTGCTACAAGGGTGTCATTAGAGGCGAAAGAAAATATATGGAACTCCTTGCTATAATCTGGGATGATTAAAGTAGGAGCTTCCATAATAGCTAACTTAATGGACTTAAAGGATCTTCTTACTGCATCAGTCCATTTAATCTCTGACCCCTTTTTCAACATGGAGGTAATCTGCTTCAAAAGTTCTGCAAAATTTGGGATAAACCTCCTCACAAGATTTATTTTTCCTAGAAAGGATTGGATATCCTTCTTTGATCTTGGGACAAACAAGGTTTGTACAACTCTTACTCTTTCTAGGTCGATTCGAACACCTGCAGTAGAAACAACATGTCCTAACAGCTTGCCTTCTTTTAAAGCAAACTGTGACTTTTTAGGATTGACTGAAATCCCAAACCTTCTGCACTTTAGGAACACCTTCTTCAAATGTTGCAAATGGTCCTGATGGCTACTGGAGTATACTGTTATATCATCAAGGTAGATAAGGACAAACTTATCTTTCTCTCCCATAAATACTATATCCATAGCCCTCTGAAAGGTAGCTTCATCATTCATCAGTCCAAAAGGAATCTTTGAATACATAAAGTGCCCCAAGCAGTGGTGAATGTAGTCTTATCTTGGTCGTCTGGATATATAGCAACCTGGTTGTACCCTGAAAATCCATCCAGGAAAGACATCAATTTTGCTCCTGAGACCTTTTGCAGCAAATGCTCCATCTTGGGTAGAGGATAGTTGTCTTTCTTAGAGCATTTGTTTAAATTTCTGAAATCAACATAGAGCCTGATTTCTCCTATTTTCTTCCTCACCACCACGAGGTTGGCTATCCACATTAAATATTTGAGAGGGACTATGATTTTGGCAGCCAATAACTACTTTATTTCTTTTTCAATTAGAGGAAGGAGCAAGGGATTTATTGGTCTCAGCTTCTGCTTGAAAGGGATAGTGTATTTCTCTAAAGGAATTTTATGCTGGATGATATTTTTTCATATGTTTTCAGGTCACTATATTCCCAGGCAAAGACATTGGAAAATTTCTTCATTAAATTGAAGTATTCGACACTTTGGGTAGCTGATAAATGAGTGGACAGATTCATATATCTTGGTTGATCTGGATTCCCTACATTGTGCTTACAGACTGCAGATTGGTCTTCTTTTTGGGTAGCCTTATAAGGCACATCGTTCAAATTGAACAACTTTTCTAAAGGAACTAGATCCTTAGGTATATAATTGTTGGGAAGTTGGACAATGCTATCTTTACCAATTTTGTTTCTAAGCCAGGGCAAGGAATTTTCTTCCAAGACTTCTTTCTCTTGGTCAATTTGTATTTCCTGGAACTCATCAATGACTTGCAGAAACCTATTCACTTCATCATTATCTTCAGAACCTTTCAATGTTGGACATTATCAAGCAAGGATGGTCTATATTTCATCTGGACTTCATACACTAGTCTGGGAGGCATGGGAGGGATAAACATGCTAGAAGACACAGCAAGGGAATCGACAAGCTGATTTTTTACTCTAGGGATATATGAGATACAAAAATTATCAAAAGAATCTTTGAGTCACCATACCTCATAACTATATGCTTTCAGCCTTGGGTTCTTTGCTTGAAAAGTTCTATTCACTTGCTAAATAATAAGATCATCATCTCCAAACACTTTTATGCTTTTGATTCCTTTGTATTTTGGTGCGTTAAGACCCAATATCAGAGCCTCATACTTTGCTATATTGTTAGTGACTTGGAAAGCCAACTTAAAAGACAGATGTGTGCTTTCTTTTTTTGGAGATATCAGCACCACCCTTGCTCCTACAGTCTCCCTAGAACATGCTCCCTAAAAAAACATCTCCCAGACCTGACTTCCTTACTCTCCCTCATCCTGGACTACTGGTTTCTTTAACTACAATAAGGCCTTTCAGGATTCTTCTATTTGGAGAATACATGCTCCAAAATCAGTGTTCACAACATAAATGGGATGATTAGAAGTATTCTTCTCATCACTGACGATGTATGCCATTTGTGCTTCTCTATACAATCTCCTGCATTCTCCTCCAAAAACTAGGATAGTGGCATAAGATAAATCATTCTCTAATGTCCCACCTAGTCTCTTAATCCACCCCTTGGACAGCAGCATGCCAAACTTAGGAGGGACGTCTGCTACCACAATGTCCATCATCATGTTCTTCATGGGCAGCTAAGTTAGGGTAATGGCCAAGTCTTTGATTAATCCTAGGAATTTTACCTTTCTTGAATCAAATGAGAATAAATCATGATATTTTCTAGTGATATCAAGGCCTAACTCTTCCATATAGCTTTTGGCATCAGATTGTGGCTAGCCCCGATGTCTAGCAGGAAATTGTGGAGGATTTTGTCATGAATGGTCAAGGAGACATAAAATGATGGAGAATTATCATCAACAGGTTGGGTCATTTGGCTAAGCACAACTGCAGGCTTATCATCTTGCAAATTGACATACTTAGTGGAGATTTGTGTGGCTTTCAGCTTAAGGGCCTCAAGGATAGGCTTCCTAAACACTTCACTCTTTAAAAGTTCTAACAGAGGTATAAATATTTTTAACTTCTGGACTTCTGATTCAAAGGTGAAAGGGGAAGGGGACTTGTCAGGACCTCTTACCTCTTGAGTTGGTGCTTTGAGGATGACTGGGTCAACTGCTAGTCTTTTCTGTCTGGTATTCTGTGACTCTGTTGGGACAACAGCCTTTTGGGCAGGATTCTCCTTGACATTGTTTGCTTTTGACCTCATATTGTATCTTTGCTGCTCATCAGTTTGTAGAACAACCTCTCTCTCCCACCTTCGACTATTTTGGTCTACATCAATGACTCTTCATAGGCATCCAATGTCAAAAAGGCAGCACTACCTTTATCCTCCATGCAATCAATTTCATCCTCTTCTTCAAACTGCTCCTCCTCCATGACTACGTTTTGAAAAGGAGCCTTAACTTTATGTTCCTCATTTGCTTCTTTACCCCTATGAATGATTTACAATTGTTCATTTGCTCTTCTAAATGGATTTGGATTCCTTGGAGCAATTGTGTTTGGAAGCCTTGCCTTCCCAAAGTTCTGCTCAACCTTCAGCTTAAATATCTCAACGGCCAGTGACTCTATCATTTTGTTCATTTTGTTTAACTTAGCTTCTAAAGATGAAGCAAAGGAAGAAGAAGCCTCACCTCTTTGCCTCCTTCTGTCAGTGTGACTTTTGAGCTTTTCTGCATCAATGATATTCGACTCCAACTCTAAAGCTGCATCTTCCATATCAGCTAGAGTGTCACATCTTCTTTCTCTTAAGAGTAGGCAGAAATCAGAGTCAAAGGCATTGGCATAGGTGAGTTTGGTAGAGGTGGGGTTAGGCTTTACTTTAGTTGGTATCTTACTATACATACGATTGAATCTTTTTATTAAAATCAGGCAAAGATTCCCCATTTTCCCTCTTCAGGTTACCAAACTCACTATGGTAATATAGCAAGTCTTTTTTATCTCCCCAATGTTTCAGAATTACATCATCTAATGCTTCAATGTCTACTATAGACCTAGGGGCTAACTCTCTAAGCCACTTTCTCCATCAAGGCTCTGGACAAATACTCTCATCCACACATCATCCTCACTGATATCCAAGTTATCAGCATAACTATAAAAGGATTCAAGGTGTTCTTCAACTGTTACCCCCTCTGTACCAGTGAACTTAGGCATGTATTTTTGATATTCTCTTGCAGGCATGGCATTCAAAGGAATAGGAAAGACTAAGGGTCCATATCTAGTAGCTGTGATTCTTTCCATCTCTATAGGTGCCTGCTGGCCTGCCATGGCTGAGGTAGTTGGAAGGATACTAGCAGATTGGATGGTAGGAAACAACGAAATAGATGACAGAAACAAAAGAATATGATGGACTGTATGGGAAGCCTTCTTTGGACTAAGATCCAAAGAGGAACTAAAAGCACAAGGAGATTTGTTAATCTCTGAAGGTAGTTCTTCACTAACAATGTTAGGCTCTATATCTTCAATCTGTATATTCTCAGCTATAGGCCCTTCTTGCAAAGATACATAACGTTTTTTAGGCTTACCTGATCCTGATGTTCCTTTGAGTGATGTCTTCTTCTGCTTAATAATCCTCTCAGGATCAAGCACTCTGTCAACTGGTGATTTCTGAGGATTTCTCTGAGTATGCCTCACAAACTGAGCCAAAACTGCAATGTGGAGTCGCCACTAGGTTAATCCTCCAGTAGAGTTGCCAGACAGATGATTACAACCAGAAATGTGTCCAAAATTTGTCTATCATCAAAGCTAGAATTGTGTCATTGTCTCAGGGAAGCTGAGCTTCAATCTCCTCTCCCTGGCAATGGCACTAATTAATGTTATCACCACAAGAAACTCTCCTAGGTTGTAGCTCAGAGATGCTTGAGAACATTATAGACTCAACTAAATGTTGGAAATGTATGTGGAAGGAATGATGTTTTTTCAATCCAGATAACCATTCCTACTTTTCTTGACTCTAGACATGCGTGAACACCCCCAGACTATAAGGCTTTAGATCACCAATTACTCACAATTTTAAGGATTGGGTGAATATGGAGAATACTGACCACACTAGAAAATGCATAGGACCCTGTGATGGCTGGCTCCAACCAGTAAAGAGGTCTGCAAATCTAATTCCCTAATGTATAGATAGGATGATAGCTCTCTGGCATTAGGTGAAAAGAAACCTGAATAACACATTCACTGATACATACAAGATTTTAGCATAAAGGTAGGAAGACAGCTCCTATAATGCTAAACATTAAGATTTTACGAAAACTGCATAATAAGCACATCCTAGAATAGAATAGGAATGGAAAGTGAGCAATTAACAACAAAATAAGCTTGTATTAGCTGAAAATGAAGACAAGATGTTGCAAGTATCAAGGCAGTTACAGTCTCCAGAAGTTGAACCGTACATCAAAACAACAACCATCAACCTTGATTACATCTTGTTTCTGGGTATATATAGAGTTTGAATTACAAAGGAACTCGACCATTCTAGTATGGGGAGGTCATAATTGACCATCGACCACTTTAACTGCCTAATGGAGTCTCTGATGCAATTTGCCTACTTCAGTGAACAAATCTAACCTTCTCAGGTGCTCTGTTGTCCTCTCAGGTGGCTCAAGTGTCATATGGAATGAAGTCCCATAACTGTTAAATGTGTCTACCTGCTCTGGCTTTGTCCTTTTCCTCCTCGACCATGCTATTTTTTGGATGTGGTTGTTGAGGAGAGAATGTGCTATGTACTGGTAACTGGTCACCTTCGTCCTTCGGGTGCATGAAATGATCAAGGATCACATACTGCATGGCAAATGGACGGGATGGATGACAGAGGAAGATCAGCCATAGGATCTAGAAAATGGATGGCTGGGATAATTTGGCAGAGGGTATTGTGATATATGTGAGCAGGATGATCGTGGGCCATTGAATCTTGGGTGGGTAGATCCAATGGTCATCGGGTGTCGAAGATGCATGGGCGTTACTGAGCAGGGATGGAGGACGGGTGGTAAGTGGTATTGCCTGCACCGTCATTGGGGGTTGGGCGATAAATGTACAACGACGTGCGATACCACTCGAAGGGTGATGTGTGGCAGCAGAAACCACACTTGACCACGTGTTAATGGGCTATCACTTCATGGGCGTGGGAAGAGCAAATGCCATCCGATCATGGCGGTGGTGATCGGAGGGTGGGGAAACAAACAGGCAGGTCATTCATTGAATGCGACGGGGAACCGTTGGATCAAGATGTGGCAATCAACGACTATGATTTAAAGGTGACTGTGGGTTACAGAGGCGCAGGTTCATGTGCTGGTAGTGCTATGGGGCTTTAAACTTAGAGCTTTGGGACTTGAAGAAACAAGGGCTTATGCTGAGTTTTGGAGGAAAAGTAGAGATAACGGGGTTAAGGGAGAGTAAGTGGAATGAAGGAGAAGAAGGAAGATGACTGCCACGAACTCTCGTTTGAGCATAAACACATGGCCAAGCTTGTATTTGGCCCTCCAAATGTCAAGATATGTAGTGGAGCTAACAATATCGTTAGTAACCAAGTTTGGGAGTATAATTCATGGCTTCCATTGAGATTGTTCCAGGTGTTTGATAAGCCTTGCACATTTCCTAAGTGCAAAAGGAGTTTGTAGTACACCTTTTGAAGTAGCATCTATGGGTTAGAGATTCTAATATTTTGGAGAGAGTTTCCCCTTCTCTATACAAGGAGTTTGTTGGATTTTGTAGGGAAGAGATTAAAGGGAATATCTAGGCTAAAATTGTCTATTTTTGGTGGTGCGCAAAGGCATTAGCCAAACTTTTCGTGGAGCTTTGGGGTTGGAAATTTATCTAAAATTGGTTGGGAATTGAATTTATTTCCAGAAAATATTTTTGTAGGATATTTACTGAGGTAATATCCTATTGGATGAATAAGTAGGAATTCTAGGATTTCACAGTATTTGGGGCTTTCCGAGTTAGATGTAATTAGTCTACGATTTTACTAGGCTTTGTGGGTATTCAAAGGGGAGGCCATGGTTAACTATTCATAATTTTATGAGAAATTCCAAGAGAATAAATTATAGTTATTCTGTAGCAGTAATAGTAATATTTTCTTGGTAATTCACACTTTTTGGGCCTTCTAGGTTAGTTGGAATCAACCCAGGAATTTTATGGGTTTTTATGGGCATTTGGATGAGAGGACCTAGTTAATTTTTTATATTTTTCTGAATAGTTTCGAAAGAATAATTCTAGTTCTTCTTCAACAGTAACTATGTAGTTTCTAGTTAATTCACACACTTTGGGGCTTTCCGAGTCAACTAGAATTCGCCCAAGGATTTTCTACGTTTAGTAGATTTGGGTGAGTGGAGCCTCCAGTTAATTTTGTAGAATTTTTGGAGCAAATTTGAGGGCATAACCATAGTTCAACCTCCATAGCAGCAACATAATTTCTGGGTAATGCGAGTTACCAATTTGAGCTATTTCTGGGTTTTCATGCTTACAAAAGCAAGCCTAAATTCCATCATTCCTCTCTATTTTTACTTAGTTCTAGAATTGATATTAATAAAACAACTCAAATTTATTACTCATATTCTATGGTTTATTGATTTTTCATGTACGTGAATTTATTTTTATTCTAGATTAGTGCATGTCTCTATTATTTATGATTATTTCTTCATTAGGAACATTATAGTGGTATCATAGCATGATATTAACTAATCATGGGGAAGTTATCAAGATCCTGTTGGCATAGACATGCATGCACAGTCATGGGTGAAGCTATGGACTTTCCAATGACAAAAAAGGGGAGTACATAGGGAATCATGGAGGAGATTTTCATAAACAATGAGCCACCTAAATAGGGTTGTTAGGGATAGGCTCTAAAGGAGTTGCTAAGGAAAAACATGTCCATGATAGAGATGTTGAAACAAACGATGGGAATGCAATTACAAAACCAGAAAGGTCAAACCAACCATGGAGAATTTGGTTCTTAGACAAGGAAGCGAAGCCATGCTCATTCATGCATAAATCAATACATTAACACCCATGCATATGGCTGGAATAACTGTTGAAATATGCATCATTTTCTAGATGAGCCTGAGGGGAAGGGAGAGTTAGACACCTTTGCATATGTGAATAGGTATTTATCAGAGGGAATTAATGAGTATGATGCATTATACCTAAGGATTTGGATGATTGTATCACTTAGGAGTTTTTTCATTTGAAGGAAAATCATATATCAAATGTTGGATCTTCATATATCGGGGGACAGTCATATGATGAGATTTGGAGGAGGAACTTTGGATTTACATGTCAGTATTTATGGACCCTAGGGTGTAGGTACACCAAGGGAAAGGTCCACTTCATGGAGGTGATTCTTGACAGTGAGCATGGGGAGGCTGAGAAGGAGCTACATGAAACTAGTGGTTGCGAGGAGGAAATAGATCAACTAGTCTGACTCGATAGTAACCACTATTAGAGAGAACATTGATGACACCAAATGAGATAATGGAAGAGAGAGTGGATCAAAAACCTATAGGACCACCCATTGGTGAGATTTTAGCAGGCACAGAGGCATCTAGATGATTCTATGATAGATTTTTTCATATGATGGACACCGACAACTAGCTAGTGAGGATGATTTATATGATGGGTTGTATATGGAGGATTAGTTGGAGGATTAGGTTGATCCCATGATGTAGGAGGATGACTAGCACTCTTTAGGGCTAGACATTGACCAGGGATAGGGAAGAGAACAAATGTCGATGCTTCAACACAATTCACTTTAGGGGCATGCTAATAGGGATTTCATCATTTTTGGCCCACCTCTATGTAGATGAAAAAGAGAGGTAGAGTTGTTGAGACCGACCATAGGGGATTACAAGATTAGCATGAGTGAGAAACTTGAGTTGAGACTGACATAATGTCAACATGGAGTGTGCTATTTGTACACTACATATTGTACATTCAATCCCTCCATTGATATTGGATGGGAAAGGATATTGAGCTAGTACTCGATTAAGCAGGTTAGGTGGTTTGATACATCCATGGCCACAGTTTAGTAGAGGCCATGGATTACCAAAGGGGCTCAAGAGCTAGACTAATTTTGGGATCCATGTGACATTTCCCATCACATCATAGAGTCGATATGTGATGGTAGTAATTACATGATGGATCTGGTGTTTTGGTGCACGTACATTTTTAGATCTCCATCAAAGCCCCAGATAGCATCAGTGACAAGATGTTTTAACAATGGGGTAGGTATATTCCATGGGTTTTCTTGGTGTATTAACTATGTGCATGATCACAAGGTGATTATCCTACTCTGGCAGGAGCTGGTAGGAGGAGGTGGCATCAGCAGGTCACTAGTCATGGAATTTCATGGAGATAATTCTCTCTCATCGATATATTGGACACAAGAGTTACTAAGAATAGGCACACTAATTTCATTTCTATGAGCATGTGAGGAGTTAGGTTGATTAGGTCTATTCGGGTAGACGAGGAGATGTAATTCACATCATGCAGGGTTTATTAGTGGAGTGGTGGATGTATTAGCACATATGGGATGTTATATGGTATAGAATTTTACGAGAATGGGTGTTCGTATCCAGTGGCGCTAAGAGTTGTCCCATGGAGTTCAGTGTTATGTAGAGGACGCAAGGGCATGTGTTGGTGTATAACAGAGCATTATGATGCAAAAAAAATTGTTGGAACATTTCCTCTAGAGTGACATGCTGAGAGGGTAGCTAACATACACTAGGGCTTAGCACTCCTAGGCTCTGAGAATGGGTTGGTCATAGGGATAACCATGAGCTTCCATATGAGTTCTAGGATATACTCATTACACCCCACACATTTATCAATCTCCAATATTGTGCAGTGATAAAAGAAAGTTTGGTATTGTCAGTTGATTCGCTTGTCATGAGCAATGCTACCTAAGAGGTTCATATGTGATAGTAGGAAAAGACATAATGCACCAAGAGAGAGGATTTATAGTTGTGGCATATGGTAAATGTGCGAGTTGCTAGCTATAACTAGGGATGGTATGATCTTCTGCAAAGATATCACGTGCTCCATGCTTGACCCCACACTTAGGGATATGCATGGCACCTTTTGGGCAAGGCATTCTAAGATATCTTAGGAGAATCTATAACAGTTGGTGGACCCTTCTTCTAGGTGAATTTTTTAACTCTAGGCAGTATTGGACAACCCCTACAGGAAGCAAGATAATATATCTCATTGTATGGTATAGGAGGTGCAGGGAAGTCTTGCATGCATTATATTGATTTTTTATGTATGGAGTCCATATATGGATTGCATGTAGAGCCCCTAGATGGGGTACAGATTGCTTCCAAGATTTTTTAGTACTATGCTACAATCAATATGGCTATGGGATCTTTGGAGTCAATTGTTTAATTGGTCACTTTATTTCACAACGAATAGGATCAGGGTAAAGAGTGACCCAAATCACTCTTGGTTTGAATTATGGGTGAGCATTGAGTCCTTTGTCGCATAGCAGGGCTACTTTACCTTCTCAATATTATGTATCATGATTAGTGTTGGATATGTAAGCCTTAACATTACTGAGATGCTTGGTCCAGATGTGTTGGGACTCCATAGATCTTCTTCCATCAGGTTCCACGAGAGGAGGATACAACTTGTACATGATAGGAAGATAGTAATGATCATAGTGGCATAGAAACAACATTGTGGAACCATTTTGACACTATCATGGGATCCATGCATCACAGGATTTGGAAGTTCAACTACCCTTAGGGGTCAACTAGTTTCTATAGAGAAAGACCATGCAAATATTCCATTGGGTTTCAATGATTCCCTAATGACATGGGGGACTTTGTCAATATGGAAGGATTTTCTGCATGAGGAGGTTATGTTGGGTTGGGACATTAATGACATAAGGTTTATTCATGTGATGGTGGTGTAAAAACAAGGGGTGGTTCAGTGTCACATTTATGACCTTGACATTCTATCTCATCCATCCTATAGATCAGTAGCACGTTGTGATATTGTTTGATGACAAAACATTCTTGGGGCGGAGGATTGTTGTGTCCCCAATTTTGTGCATCCTAAAATCACTAAGGAATTTTGCTAATTTTTTACAATATTAAAAAAGGGGAAAATATTATTTTGTGAGAAAAGGAAAAAATTATTATTTTTAATAGAGATTAGTAGTAAATTATTATTTTATTAAATTGGAGGAGAAATTCACTTAGTGGAAAATGGGCCCCATGAATAAAATAATAATTAAAAGAGAGTCTACAAACATCGGGAGAAATTTAAAAAGGAGGATGGACACATTTGTTGATCATATTTGTCTATTACACTTCACCTTTCATATTCTCTTGGGGTTATTTAGCACATGAAGAAAAGTGTTTTTTAGCATAGGAAATTGTAAGCAAAAATTCTATCCTCATTTCAGAGAACTGAGAGTGTCTCCCTAGTGTGGAAGTTTGGTAATCAAATTTAGCGCTATCCTTGAGCTTGTTGCAGGAGATTCGATCAAATTTTCCATTTCATGGGCATGAAAGAAGTTCATGGTACATATTTTGGAGCAACAGTTGTGGGTTAGAGATTCCAAGATTTTGGAGAGAGTTTCTCCATGGCTATAGAAGGATTTTTTTTTTTTTTATTTTGTAGCATAGAGATTGAGAGGAATATCTGATCCAAAATTATTTATTTCTTGTAGTGCATAGAGGTATTAGGAAGAATCTGCGTATATGCTTGGGGTTGGAAATTTAGCTCAAGCTAGATGGGAATTGGATTTATTCCTGGAGGATATTTTTGCAAGATATTTTCAGCTATTCGTAGAGGTGGATTTGGATCATTTGCTGAGGTGATTTCATGTTGGATGTAGAGCTGATAAGTCCAGTATTTTCCCACTATTTGAGGCTTTCTTTGTTAGATGGAATTAACCCAAGAATATTATGGGTTTTTTTAGGTATTGAGGGGAGATGCCATGGCTAAATTTTCATAATTTTCTAAGAAATTTCGAGGGCATAAATTCTTATTCTTATTTAGTAAAAATAGTAGTATTTTATGAGTAGCTCGCAATTTTTGGGGCTATCTAGGTCAATAGCAATTAAACCAATATTTTTTTTTGGGTTTTGTGGGTATTTGTAGGAGAGGAAATGGTTAAAGTTTCATAATTTTCTTAGCATTTTTAGGGATTAATTTCTAGTTCATGTTTAGCAGTAGCAACTGTATTTTTTGGGTAATCCACACCTTTTGAGGTAGTTCAGGTAAGCTGGAATTAGCCAAACATTTTTCTCACTTTGGTATATTTGGGTGATATAATCCTCTAGTTAATTTTGCACAATTTTTTGAGTATATGTAAGGTCATAAACCACATTTGACCTTCCTTAACAGCAACAAAATTTCTAGGTAGTGTGAATTACTAGTTTGAGCCATTTCTAAGTTTACATGCTTGTGGAAGCTAGACCATATTCCATCATTCCACTATATTTGTAGTCATCTCTAATATTTATGTTAGTAAAGTGGTTCATATTTACTACTCATATTCTATGGTTTATTGATTATGTTAGTATGTCTGAACTTCTTATTGTTATAGCTTAGTGCATGTCTGAATTTATGTTGGTAACAAGAGTTAGAATGTTCCCTCCAATATGGAGAAAAAACCTCAAGTATTTGGGCTAATTAACATTCTAATCAAGGTATTTAACAGATTGAATGATAATTCACTATTTAGTCGGTCAAATCATCTCTAGTTGATTGAATGAACCATGATTAGTAAAATTATTTCTTTTATGTGGGATCAAATTTGATTGTTCAAAGTATCTCTAGATAGTTGAATAAACCCCAATAGATCATTTTTTTTTATTTCACCCAACGAACTCGATTTAATTGGATTATATTTCATTATTTGATTGAACCCCTTAAGTTATCAAGATGGAACATTAGTCGATGAGATAAATGTCCCACTTGAAGTACTGTAATTGAATAGTTTAGTCAAGGGATTCAATGAAGGCATGAAAAGTATAAAACGTTTAGTGTATCCTCAATTCGAGAGACCTGACATATAGAATTAGTGCACCAAGGGCCAAAAACATAGAAATAATATGTGAAAATCAATACACCATCCAAGTGTAAGTCTTCTCCAAGGAAGACAAAAGTTAATGGTTTCCATGATGGGCATCTATTTTGAAAAACCAATTCCTTATGCCGAATATATTAAACATTATTGATGATGCACACATATTGTTATTAACATTCATTAAAAGTTATATATTATGAAGCTCAATTGAAATCATTACATAACATCACCAATATTTCACTTCATTCATGTTTATCTATGAGACATTAGATGAGAATCCCATAGATGTTTAAACCATGTTTGTAGAGACACCTCACTGTTGAGGAGAACAATTAATCAAAGAGAAACATGGTGTTTAAAGACACCACTGCACTTAAGAACAAACAAAATTCATGATCCAATGGTGATAAACTAATTGAAGGGATCATCTATATGTATATTTGGATATTTATCAAACCAAATAACCATGGATTTGTTTTTTGTAATTTTACATTAAAAAATGATTTAAGAATTTGAATATGGATGCAGTCAATACATATTTTAGTTAGTAGTGACTCTTGACAATTATTGACTTCCTTGGTCAATATACAAGGTGAGGTTTACCAAGGAACAAAAATATGATTGGATTAAAGAATACTCATGAACTTATTGACATATAAGAGGCATTTATATCATGGTACACAAATACAAATACCAAAATAAATCAAAGAATTTCCTATTAACATAGTTTGGATAGACTAGTTATTTCAGAACCTAATGTTATTTGAGGCAAATGAGACATTACCTCTTGAATTTTATTTCTAGGCTCTTAACATAATAATTTGCTACAAACAAATTTATGATAAAAAAATACTTCATGAGATGAAAAGGGAAGTAATTAATAAATATGTATCGTGATTATACTTTGATTCATCTAAAGGGATGATCAATGGGGATTTTATATCTATCCTCAAATCATGGAATTTATTCAATATTGTGAACTAATAATTATTATTATTAAATAATAATTTCAAATTAAATTTTAGGTTGGCTAAAAATTTTGTGCATCACAAATTGAAATATTTGGTGATTCACTCCTAACTATTTGATAGATATGTAGGCAAATAGTCCAAATGAATTTCAATTTATAGGAATTATGATTATTTACATGTTCTAATTACAATTCTATACACATCTCTTTATATGAAAAATGGGATAGAAATTCACAAACAGATTATCAAAATATATGTTAGAATTAAATCAAGGAAGATAAATTATATAAATACTTGAGGATGAGCACAAAAGTGAATATAGTTGAAAAAATTCTATTTAATTCATGTGACTATTGAATTTAGTATATGGTAGAGGAAACTTTTTTAATTATAATTTGAATAATTTAATTTCATGGTTATTTATGACAATATAGCATTCATGTTATCGTTTTGAATTATGTAAAAAAGGATGAGAATAAAGTGATGTAGGCGCGTAGATGGATCAAAACATTCGATGAATATTGGACAAATTCTTGTCAATGTGACGGGATGATCACGTGAAAATGTTGTTGGGGGGGGGGGGAGATCTTTGTTAGAAAATTTGAATGTTTAATTAAATTAGGAGGAGGTTTTATTTTTTTGAATAAGTGAAGGAGATATTTTCTGTTGTAAACATGGCTTTTTAGTCTCCTTTGTTTGTAGAGATGATGAAACAATTTGTTTCTTATGAATCTTGTTTTTCACATCTTAGCTTTATTTTAAAAGATAGCGAGTGTCTGGAATAAAAAAGAGAAGATAAGAGAAGGAGGAGAAGAGACGACTTGTTGTTCTATGTGAAATTGCAGTCATGTAGGTTGCAAATCATTGTACTTTCCTTTTGTGTGAATAGGGAAGTTTTTTATGTGTGAATAACATAATTGAATGGACAATGGGATCACAAGTTGATGTGGTTTTGAATTGAACCCAAATATAGTGTTTGAATCAAATTATTTTCTCTTATGAATTGTGTCTAAACGAAATTTTGTTACTGTGCATTGTTTATCTTTAAAAGTTCATACTTATTCAATTGAATCACATTAAGAATTTGAGCATTGGAGCCTCAATCATTGCGATTGATTCATTTTGTTGTGTATCCTTGTTCAAATGGTCTCAAAACCCATGAAGGAATGTACCATGATTTTCAGGAGTGGGAAAATAAGGAAGTTACATTGAATTGGGTGTTGAAACAAAGCACCATTGTTTTAAACGTTTTCACGACCTTTATATTGGATTTTTGACCATTAGCTGTGAGTTAATGTACAATCCTTGATGAATAAAGGAAGGCGGGATCATTCTTTGTGTCAAAGAAGCATGTTTGGGACATGGAGAATTAGTAGAGAAAAAAATTCGAGTTTTTTAATATTCCTTAAAATTATAATACATAATATTAACAGGAGCCACAAAATAACTTGATAGTGACATAGCAATAAATTGGAAAATAGGTGTTGTGAAAGAATTTCATAACGATAAGACAAAAAAAATTATGGACTGTGTATTGGAATCTAAGTCTCTTTTTGGCCTTCCCATTGCACAAATTTATGATATCAGAGAAAGAATATGGTTATGAAAGAATGAATAGCACTACGTCGTGGAGGCAAACCCATGGGTAATGGAGAGCTGAAGGAAGATATAAGGAGATTTCAATCTCAATTAGAGGCCATGGAGGTAGTAAGACAACGAGATAATAATGCTCGAGATATTAGTGAACCTGAAGAAGAATTTGTGGAAGAAGGTGCAAAACTTACTGAGGAACCTCCAAAAGTCAAGTTATTGAGGTCATTATTAGGCTCAAGTTCCATACCAAAACCTAAATTATCCACCTATGATTCTAGCTTGGTAGTTAATTTTTGTTTTTATTGTATAAGTGAATTAGACAAGTATTTTGAATATGAAGAGATGGAGGTTCATGTTCCACTATTTTGGAATTTGAAGGGTCATGTTGCACTATGGTGGGATAATGTGCAAGATGAAAGGAGGAAGAGGAATAAGACATTGATCAAAAGTTGGGACAATATGGTGGCAAAGATGAAGAGTAAAATCTTAACAAAAGATTACCAATTAACTCTTTATAGGAAGATACAAGACCTCAATAAAAGGTCACTGACAATGAAAGAATATATTGAAGAACTTTACAAAGTTAACTTGAGAGACGGTTATGTGGAGGACGCCCTAAAAAAGGTAGTAAGCTATATTAATGCCTTAATAATGGATATTTAGGATGAAATCAACATGCTTTCCCCAAGGACCATGGAAGAAGCATGCCACCAGTGATTATCAAAACCGAACCAAATAAATTGTTAAATCATCCCAAAGAATATACGTCATTAATATTATGTATAAATCCAAACATAAGTGTTGTAATGTGGTGATTGGAAATGAAAGAAATGACAATCTTGTAACTTTCCTTACAAATGGTGGAAAAACTGGGTTTGGAGAGGATTAAACATCCAACCACGTACAAAGTATCATGGTTGAAAAAGGGACACCAATTGTTAGTGAATGAACAATGTCAAGTTGAGTTCCAAATAGGAAGATATAAGGACAAGGTAATATATGATATAATGTCAATATATGTCTATCACATCCTTTTTGGTTGACCATGGTTGTTTGATAGGAAAGGGATACATGATGGAAAGAGAAATCTCTACAAGTGTGAAAAGGATGGCATCAACCATGATCATGTACTGTTGATGGAAGAAAGGATAGTTAAGACAAGCAACCCCATGGCATTGTTGTTAAGTGGTAAAGGATTTTTGTAGACAATGGAGAAAGAGGAGGTTAGCTATGTAGTAGTCTGTGAACCAAAGGTAATACTTATGCACACATAAATTGTATAATTACCTATTGAAATTTAGGAAATGTTGCATGAAGTTAATGATATTTAGTAGATTATTTTCCAAGCGAGTTGCCACCCAAAAGAATCATGAACTACCTTATAGAATTCATACCATCAAAAATATTTCCAAATAAGGTTTCATATAGAATGACAGCCAAGGAAAATGAGGAAATAAGGAAATGGGTTGTGGAGCTATTTGAAAAAGTGTTGATAAGATTGAGGTTGAGGCCATGCAATGTGCCTCTCTTACTAAGCCTTTGTTCTGAAGCATAAAAGTGGAGAAGCAAACGAGGTACCCAGTTCTTTAAGCATGAGGAGTTTAATCATGCAAGAAAGTCAAGTACAAGTTTTAGGCTTTGACTATTTGAACAATTTGTATGAAGTTGATGTTTGTTTTGAAGAGGCTTTTGATGCATACAATAACCCAGTGAACAAATATAGTATCCCATGGAAAGAGTTCATGCTGGAAGATGGTTTGTTGTTCAAGAACCACTGACTATGTGTTGCCGATTGTTCTATGGGAGATAATTTTATACAAGAGAAGAAAAATGGAGGGTTGGCATTAGATTTTGTTATTGATAGACACTTGGGCAATTGGAACATTTTTTATTTATAGCCAAAAATGAGAGAGAATGTGTAGAAATATGTGAGTAGGTGTAACTTGTGTCAAGATGTGAAAGGAAGGAATAAACATGTTTGGCTATATACACCTTTACACATTCCCAGTAGATCATTGGACTCAATGAGTAAGGATTCGTTTTTAGGTTTTCGAAGGACTCAACAAGACAATGACTCAATACTTGTAGTTATGGAAATATTTACAAATATAGCTCATTTTATTCCTTGTTATAAAACTAGTGACACTACACATGGGGTGAACTTGTTTTTAAATGAGATTGTTCTATTACATGGTTTGTCGAAGAGTATAATTTCTGACAGTGATACAAGGATTACAAGGAATTTTTGGAGAAACTTGTTGAAAAAACTTGGAATCAAGCTAGACTTCAGGTTAATCTATCATCCATAGTGTGATGGATAGACTAAAGTGCTGAATAGAAGTCTTGGGAAAATATTGAGAAGCCTTATGGGTGATTATCCTAAGCAGTGGGATCGTGTATTACCTCAAGTAGATTTCACATATAATGATTCACGAAATAGGAGTATGGTAAAAAGACCATTCAAAGCTTTCTATGCAATGCATCCTAGGAGAGTTTGTGAACTCCAAGATTTAGGAAGATTGGAGCAAAGAAATGTTGAAGAATAATATTTTTTAGTAACAATGAGTGAGTTATATGAGAAAGTTAAACAAAGGATACAGGTTAGAAACTTCAAATACAAGAAAATACTAGATTTAAAAAGAAAAGAAGTGAAATTTGAGGTGGCAGACATGGCCTTAACTCACCTAAGAAAGGAGAAGTTTCTAAGAGGGGAGTAAAATAAACTTAATATAAAGAAGATAAGGCCATCTGATATACCTCATAGGTTTTCTGCAAATGCTTCTTAACTGGATTTACCTATAGGCTTAGGTATTTCACCAATTTTCAATGTGAGTGATATGTATCCTTATCTAGCTAGTGACAAAGAATCATATACAACAAACGAAGACTGTGACGAAATAAATGGGCATCAAAGGGTAAAACAAATGGTTAGGCAAAAAAAATGGAAGTTTAATGATTTTAGACACAAAGATTGCAAATAAGAAAAGAGGGCAGGAATATCTGGAATACTTGGTGAAGTGAAAAGGTCATCACGTCGAGGATTTTACTTGGATTAATGTTGCAGTTCTGCAGAAAGCCTGTTATTCTAGTGAAGATGTTATGAGAAGGGGCTGATAAAAAACTTCTTTTCTAGAAAGCCAAATGCAAGTGCATAGGCCGAGACTTGACAAAAGCTTGCCAATGTGATGGGATGGTCACATGGCAATATTGGGGGGGAGTATTTGTTTAGAAACTCTTAATGTTTAATTTAGGAGTTCTGATTTTTTTTAATAATTAGATGAGGTATTTTTTTATTGTAAATATGTTTTTTTTTAGTCTCCTTTGCTTGTATAGAAGATTAAATGTTTCACCTCTTGTGACTCTTGACTGCCACATATTAACTTTGTTTTAAAAGAGAGCGAGTACTTGGAAGAAAAAAGAGAATAGAAGAGATGGAGGAGAAGAGAGGGCTCGTTGTTGTCTCCAAAATTGTAGTCTTATAGGTTGAAAATTGTTATACTTTCCTTCTTCATGAACAAGGAAGTGTTTTTTTTGTGAATGGCATAATTGAATGGCTAATGGGAGTGTAAGTTACTGTTGTTTTGAATTAAACTGAAATCTTATGTCTGAATAAAGTCGTTGTTTTCATATGGAACTGTGGCTAAACAAAATTCCATTCTTGTACATTGTTTATATTTCAAAGTCTATAATTATTATCGAATCACACTAAGAATTTGAGCATTGAAGCCTTAATCATTGTGATTGGTTCATATATTTTGTGTATCCTGGTAGAAATGGTCTCACAACATGCAAAGGAATGTGCCATGGTGTTCAAGTGTGGTAATGTGAGGTAGTGACAATGAATTGAGCATTGAAACAGAGTATCGCTGTTTCGAATGCTTTCACAACCTTATATTGAATTTATGACAATTAGCTATGAGCTAGTGTGCAATCCTAAGGAGTGTTTGGAAAGAAAAAACTTGAGTTATTTCATCTTCCTTGAAAGCGTAATACATAATTTTAATAGGCAATACGAAATAATATTGTAGTGACAAAACAGTAAATGGGAAAACAGGTGCTATGAAATAATTTCATAGTGACTACACAAAAAAAATTATGGATTGCATCTTGGCATCTAAGTCTCCTTTTAGCCTGAACATTGCACCATAAAAAATCATTCTATCATATTGTTTTTAATAGCTTAAACACACTCTTATATGGTTTTGGCATTTAATAATGTAATTTTATTTATATTTAATAAAACTTAAGACACTTTTAGTCGAATTTTTTTTTTTTCTCGTTTTTTTTTTATTATTAAAACCATATTATTATAAACAAAGTAACAATGATTTTTATTTTTTCAACATTATTTAAAAAAAAAAAACATTAATATTAACATATAAAACTTGTACATTTTGCTTTAAAAATATCCCAATAGTAACTCAAACTCTACAAATATTTGTGTCTCATCAATCAAGTATTGTCACTATTAGAAAATAAAATGAAATATAATTTTATTATAAAAATAACATTGCAAAAAAACTATAACAGGAAAAATTAATTGATTTAAAGTAAAAGAAAGTTTACAATATTTTTTTTTTATATATACACAGAGAAATATAAATTTAATTTCAAATTTTCTATATATTAAAATAATATATTTGTATATATATTAAAATGGTAGAAATATCATTTCTATAATATCAATGTACGTATATAGTATTTTTGAATTAATTCTATATATTTAAATTTATATTGTTTTTTATATTAGTACAATTATATTTATATATATCAACCACTTTGGTTATGTAAGTGTTATTAAAATAGTTTATATTTCACAAAAAGATTATATTTAGATAAATTTTTATTGTTCTTCATGAAGTTAGTTGGGGAATTGATTTTCTACATCGAATATTATGAAAACACATTATCAGTGGTATCCTTGATATACCATTGCTAGGGTAGCCAAAACATAATAACATTGGTGTCATCTCCATGAAATTGATGCATGTATCATAGGATCGAACAATCAAGTTATTATAGAGATAATGCAATATATCTTTTGGAAATCATTTTTTTTATAGCTTTCCTTTGTTGAATTGGAAGCATATATTTGAATCATTGTTAATTCATTTAGGATTGTGAGTGTGTTATGTTTCCATGTTCTTCGCCCAACCAAACTCTACAATTTTATTCGTCTAATGAAAGAATTGCATAGATTACCTTGACCACCAAATTAATTGAAACTATAAAATGAAATCAATGGGTGGAACTTCAATCAGAGCCATGTAGAATGCAACAGTAGAAAATGAATCAGACCTATGAAAAATGAAAAGAAGCTAGATAGAAATGAAAGGAAGCAACATTTATTTTAATTATTGATTTTTCATGAGTGAATAATTTTTTTTAAATGATTCTAACTCTCTAGTTAAGTATTTTCCATTTTTAAGGATAAGAATTTGTAAAATTGAGACAGGAGCAAAGATTTGAAACTAAAAAATGGTTTGCAAATGTTTAATTTCATTCACTAGATCATGTGAAGAAGAATATTCTTACATTAGTAAACCAAGACCATCCATAATTTATGATATTTTAAAGAATGAAAATTCGTGAAGGCCTATTCTAAAATAGACAATGTGTATCAAAAGAATAAATTGCTCATTACCAATTCGATTATTAATTAGATATCATAAACCTAAATTTCTAGATACTCCATGATTTAGAAAATAATTGTTCGACAAATTAAAGGTTTTTGAAGATTAGATTTAGAAACTTTTTACACATAATGGTTCCAATAATATAGGTTGGGGAGGAGAGGCAAGGGGAAGAATCATAATTAGAATTTGGCATCATGTTTTACAATTTAAAGGTTTGTATTGGCATGTTTATTTGACTTTTAAATATTATCATTTATCAAAATTATCAATACAATTTGATTTAGATATTTACACTTAATAAATATATAAGTGGGGAAGAGGAAGGAAAGAGTCATGATTAAAATTTGGTATTATATTTTATAACTATTTTGTTTATATTTATTTAATTCTTAAATATTAATACTATTTGTAAAAAAAACAACATTTTAATTAATTTTATTTATTTAACTTTTAAAGTATATATAAATATGATAATTATAATTTTTATAAATATTTTTCACCATATAATATAAAATCGCATCTATTTTCTTCATGTCATATATAAAATTCTAAATCAATATATTATAATATAAATACATATTTATAATTTTTTAAATTAAAAACTAATTTGTGGAACACAAGAAATTTTGAAATTTGGGTGAGGGCACTGGAAATTGACTAGAACTTTCCCCCAAAAGTATAGAAAAAAAACTGATTGGGAGTGACAATATTATATTAATAAACAATTATAAAATATTTAAAAAAAAAATTAAAAATACATATTCAACTTTAAATTAAAAATAAAAAAATTTAAAAATTCAAATCTTTATAAAATATACATTTAGACATTTTATATAAGTGACCACAATATTTCAAAAAAATAACCAAACCAATTTTTTAAATTATATTTAAATATAGAATAATTTTAATAATAATATTTTTTATTTTTTAATATTTAAAGATTTCAACATCGATTTATGAAAAATTTAAACGACCAAATTATTGGAATTAAGAGACCACATAAACTTTTAATATAAATATGCATAAAAAATGAATAATAAAAAAAACTAATTGATCATACAAATTATGAAGGGCAAAAAAAATATATGAAACAGATTTAGGGTAAAGCAAAAATTATTTATTTACAATCAATTAAATTTGAAACCCAAATATGATGATTACATGATCCTTGGAGTGGCGTGGGGAGTTAGACCATGCTAGGTGGAAGAGAGTTACGTGATCTTTGGTGTAAGGCCCACGAGCTGTAGGGTGTTCAGGCGTATGGGCGCTTGGACGAGCTGTGGCGCGGTGGGAAAACTCACGAGATGAAATGGTGAAAAATGCGAAGATTGGGTGTTTATACTGTGTGGGTGGTCGAGCCAATGGGCGAACCAACACACGAGTTGGCAGTCTCGGGCAGGCCGATGGGAGGGCAGTCACCCACATATTGGGTGGGTCGACGTGTTGAAGACTTGGTGAAGCCGATAGTCATGCGATGTTGTGCAAGTCAGTTGTGCGCTTGAACGCATGGGTAGGCAAGTGTATATATAGACGGAGATGACTTGGAGAGAAGGCATTCAACCTTGGACGTAGATCTCTTGGACGAGCCAAGGAAAGGAGCGAAGAAGTGTGAAGGAGCAGGCCTTACATATATGCTAGCATGATGAGCGGAACAAGCAAATTTGTCGTGGAGAGCTGAACGATGGGCAGACCATTCAGGGTATTCGTGTAGGGCCAAATGATGAGTGACCCAGATAGGGTGTCTATGCAGGGATGAACGATGGATGACCCATGTGGGGCTTCTGTGTAGGCTGAATGACGAGCGAACTGGGTAGGTCGTCCATGTAGGGCTGAACGACGGGTGACCCAAGTAGGGCGTCCATGCAGGGCTAAACGATAAGCGACCAGGTAGTGTGTTCGTGCAGGGCTAAAAGACGAGTAACCTAGCCTCGGTGCCAGGTGAACGAAGGTGTTTGGGTTGTGAAAGGGAGGTGCGACGAGTACATGCAAATGGCACCCAAGGTGGTTGACACGGGCACAACAAGCGCCTCCAAGGTGGGAAAACGACCCGAACGTGCGACGAGGTGAACGAAGTGTTGCATGAGTCGTGTGGTGACCATTCAGAGGTGCTGACAAGCTGGGAAATCGAGTTCACAGAAGTTGTGAAAATTTGGCTCTTTAAATTTGGGTTTTCCCAAGATTTAACTTATACTTTGTAAAAGTGAAAATTATATATATTGATTCAGGTAGACTCATATTGCAGGGAGTTGCCCCTCCCTTTATACTGTTGTGCAATTGTATATGTTAATTGTTGTTGATGATGAATATGTATGGGTTTTCATCTGTATAAAGGACAAATATAATACTTTGTAATGAAAAATAAACTAAGTACGAATGTTAGGCGTAGTCCATGAACATAAGTATTGGTTAAAAGAAAGTGTTCAGTGGTTCCGCACCTCGCTATAGGGTGGTTGGAAGATTATTGCCAATGTAGGGGTGCGACAAATAGTATTAGAGCTGATTCAAGAAAAGTGCAAGTGAAGGAAGCTAATCTCACTGATAGATGGAACCAAGAGCTGGTTCAGTTGTGCAGGGGAACTTGGTGAATGGTGGAAGAAGTGTAATACTTCGTGATAGGTTTAGCAAAGGTGAAGGATCGTGATTGGGCCAAGTTGAACAATACGATATGGTAGGTTTGGAAGAATGTGAAGGGAAGCTCTTGCTTACCTTATACAGCTTGAAGCAGATGAAAGAGGAGAAACCATGAATTCGAGATAAACTTGAAATCTTGGAAAGGAATGTTGAAGATGAACTTCTTCAACTTGGTTGGACAATGGAGTAGGATAAATCTCTAAATTGTGCTGACAAGGAAGAGGAAGTCATGATGTTTGAGGATGTTGCAAACATGACAATGGTGGAGGATGAACTTGAAAGTGTTCAAGTTGGACTAGGATCATGTGGTTTGGAGACATGGATGGATGAAGAAACTCACATGGAGGAGCCTCATGATGAAGCAAGTACTTATACTTGTGTTTCAGTTGAGCATTTGGTAGATTAACCACATGTAGGGAAGGGTAAAATCAGTTTGTCGATGCAAAGGAGCATCTTACCATGGATGTCTACGACAAAACCTTGTATGGAGAGGCAAGGACCATTGATTTTTGTGGGACTTGTTGCCAGGGTTGTTTGTGACCTTATGGAAGAAGGTACAAAGGCTCGTGACAAGGGAGGAGCATGATGATCATTGTGGAAGAATGGGTCATGCTTTAGCCACATGGAGAATTGGCTAAGTGCCTGGTATGACTCATGGATAGATTGGAGGAGGGCACACACTTGAGTATGATGATAATTAGGTGGACTTCTCATGGTTGAGACCAAGAGGAAGTCTTGGTGGAACCTTTAGTGGGGGGAGCTATGGTGGAAGAGACTCATGTGATGATGATATGGTTGGGGGACTGAGTTCACTAGACCGAAGATTGCAGGCTTGGATGATGATGACCGATTGTTGTGATGGGTCTACTTAGTTGGAAAACATGGGAAACTTAGTCATGGACATCAGGTTGGAGACATGGAACATGGAAGTTTATGTAAGGACATTGTGTAGGAGCACTTATAGGGTGTCACTTAGGGGTATCCAATGAGGAGTGCCAAGGCAGAGATGTTGTGCAGGTAGATTTTCTGGTGTGACATGGAGATGTTTTATTTTTGAGCCAATGGATAGGTTGTGCACTCTTGTACAACAAGGCCATGTACTAGTTGGAGTTGTGAGCAGACTATGGAGCATTCCTACTACACAGAGAGCTGGGGAATCTTTTAGAGACCTTTGGGCCGAGACTTGTATGCTTGCTAGAGTATTGGCTGGAGATGACTCGTGGAGCTCATGATGGCATGAGGTTGTGAGTTTTGAGGACTTCATATATGGTGGACTTGGAGGATCTAATGCATTGAGGAGCTGAGGTAAGCGACTTTGATGTACGTGGGGGTGCCTACTTTTGAATACATATGGGTGTGCTTGAAAGAGTGACTTGATGTGGATGATCGATATGAGACACTTTGGAGTGATGGAGTTACAACGATGATGATGCTTTGGTGGCAACACTTGGGCATGGGTTGAGCTGAGACTTAACCACTTTTGACACATGGGAGTTGATTGATCTATGATCATGGGCAGCTAATGGGAAATGAGACAGGTATATTTTTTTTCTATGGAAGACTTGAGGGATGTCACATTGTAGAGATGATGGAGGTTGCTTTATGGACTTAGATGTGGCACATTGAGAGTTGCGTTTGATGAGAGGATCTCTTCACCTTGAGGAGATGGATGTTTTGTAGATGGATGATGATGTCAGGGTAGATGTGGCTAATTTCATGTAGCACATTGGTACCAAACATCATGGACAACATGTTGCAGACGAGATGGAGACTACTTCATGGACCTGAGCATGGCTTGCACTTATATGGAAATAGATTCTTTATCGAGTTGATGATGTGACAGGATGTTCTGAGAAATGACTGATGATGGCATGAGGATGTGCATTCTCATGGATTGGGCATGATGGTTGGATTAGCTACCCAAGTAGTTCAAGACATGGGGACTAGTAGTGTACAAAGATGTGTTAGAATTGTGTTGGAGTATCATGGCAGCAGTTCACACGATGACGATGCATGATGAGGTCGACACGATATGTTGTAGTGAGCATGTGGCATGAGATGGAGGGGCCAGCCTTCCGTGGTGGGAGCAACATGTGGAGATTGCGACAAGTCGGTTGATGATCATGGATTGAGATGATTTTTTGATGTATGACATATCGATGGGGTATATGCCTTGGTATGGGTATCTTTGTGACAGATGGTTGCTGGGATGAGGAATTGTCAATGACAAAAATAATTTCTAGTGGGGGAGGATGTAAGGCCCACGAGCTGTAAGGCATTTGGGTGCACAGGTGGTTGGACGAGCTATGGTGCAGTGTGAAAACTCACGAGATGAAATCATGAAAAATGTGAAGTTTCGATGTTTATACCATGTGGGTGGTCCCAGGAAACTCGACGAGCGAGCAAGCCAATAGGTGAACCAACATACGGGTGGGCAGTCCCAGGTGGGCAGTTACCCACATATTGGGTGGGCTGATGTGTTGAAGACTTGGTGAAGTCGAGAGAGGTGTGATGTTGGGTAGGTCAGTTGGGGGCTTGAACGCATGGGCAGGAAAGTGTATATATAGATGGAGATGAGTTAGAGAGAAGGTGTTCAACCTTGGACACATATCTCTTGGATGAGCCAAGGAGAAGAGCAAAGAAGTACGAAGGAATATGTCGTACGGATGTGCCTGTACGACGGGAAAAGGTGTCATGTAGAGTTAAATGATGGGCGGACCGTTCAGGGCGTTTGTGTAGGCCTGAATGACAGACAACCTAAGTAGGGTGTCCGTGCAAGGTTGAGAAATGGGTGACCCGGGTAGGGCATCCGTGCAGGGCTGAATGACGGGTGAACTAGGTAGGGTGTTCGTGCAGGGCTAAATGACGGGCGACTCCGGTAGGGCGTCTGTGTAGGGCTGAAAGATGGGTGACCTGGGTAGGGTGTTCGTGCAGGGTTGAACGACGAGTAACCCAGGTTGGGCATCGGGTGAATGAAGGTGTTTGGGTTGTGAATGGGAGGTGTGACGAAGACGTGGGGATGGCGCCCAAGGTGGGTGACACGGGCACGATGAGCGCGCCCCTGTTGGGAAAATGACATGAACGTGTGACGAGGTGAAAAAAGTGTTGGGTGAGTCGTGTGGAGACCATTCGAAGGTGTTGATGAGCTAGGCAACCGAGTTTGCCGAAGTTGTGAAAATTTGGCTAAGTGTAAATTTGGGGTTTCCCAAGATTTAACTTAAACTTTGTAAAAATGAAAATTATATATGTTGATTCGGGAAAACTCATATTATAGGGAGTTACCTCTCCCTTTATACTGTTGTGAAATTTTATATGTTAATTTCTGTTAATGATGAATATGTGTGGGTTTTCATCTGTATAAAGGACAAATATAATACTTGGTAATGAAAATAAACTATGTAGGAATGTTAAGCATAGTCCATGAACATAAATATTGGTGAAAACAAAGTGTTCAGTGGTGTCGCACCTTGCTATGATGTGGTTGGAAGATTACCGCCAGTGTAGGGGCATGACTCTTAAAGTGGAGTGGGGAGTTAGACCATGCTAGGCAGAAGAGAGTTAGTGTGAACTACTTAATATCATATCACTTCCATTTTTGGTTGATATCCAAGGCATTTTTGTGCAGAGTATCTTCACACGCTTGTCCGTTCCCACCTTATTCAATTGATCCATTCACACACACCAACCTATTTCTTTGGTAAGCATGCAAGCAGGTTTTTGGAAGACAGGAGATTCAATGGGTCTGGTAAGCATGCAAGCAGGTTTTTGGAAGACAAGAGATTCAATAGGTCTGGTAAGCAGTGAGTAGCTTTTGGGCAATCCTGTAAGGGAGACAGTGCATGCCTAGTAAGGTAACACATATATTCAATGCAAAAGGAAAATACAAGAACCTCACTCTTGTAGACATTAAGGTTGTCTCTGCAAGATTAATAAGTTGTTCCCACAGTTGGGAACACTAAAAACAAGGCTCCGATTTTCCCTGGTCAGAGCATTCCACGTGTCTAGAACATCCCTTCACTCGTCTGGTTGTTTCACAAGAATTTCTAAAGTTTCGCTCCCGTTCCAAAGCTCCCGGGAGTGTAAATTTATAGGAAAAGGGCTTAACTTCTGGTATGAAACTTTAGTTCAAATTTTGAGGATTCTACTTTGTTTCAGTCATAGATATTCTTTTATATCAATTATCTATTCATTATATCTTCATGATCCTCTGAATAGTGCGAGATGATTGGAGCCCTTAGGTTCTTAGTAAATATCTCTCCTCCTGTTTTCATTGGGACGTATGGGTTAGAAAACAAATGTTCTTTCTCATATTGGATGTCAACCCCAAGTCTTATATATTTCACCATGTGGGAGCTTGCCTCATGTTCATTGGTTCACTTTGGGCATTAATTAGAATTCAAGTTCTCATGGTTTTTTCCATAATTTTTCTCTTATAATCATTGTGATTTCTCTTGGTTTATTCACACCTATGTTGTCTTTGCACTAGGATAGAAAGGTCAATGCAAAACTAAGTTGTCTCCCTAGTCACTTAAATTTAAAGGGAAACAAAGGAGGAAGCAAGTAGATATCATGGATGCACCCTTTTCAACATTTAAAGTGATGAATCAACCTGAGATGAAGATAGACATAGAAAACACTACATCACAAACGTTGAGTGTTGGCATTATGTTTCAAGTGTTGTCCTTGATGGCAACTCACTCAGAGGTTGGTACAGGTGCTCAGAGGTTGGTACAGGTGCTCAGAGGTTGGTACAGGTGATGGCAACTTAATCAGAGGACAGATCTCAGTACAGCAGGACAAGAAAGAGATATACGCAGGTTTATCAAGGAGAATCCGCGTATACACGCAGGTTTAATTCAGTAAAAGCGCGTACATGTGAAAAGTACCTTTAGTCTGTGGCAGTTAGTCCTTGGAAGTTGTGCCTATGGTTTTGGACCATGGTGTCTCGACGGACGTGTTGATCCCTAGTTTCGAGGTTGATGGTATTGGTTTGTTATGGTTTTGGACCATGGTATTGAGAGAGGCCTAAACCTATATAAGGAGAAGATCATTAGGCCAAGATGTGTGAAAAAGAGTGAGCATTGGGTGTCTGACGAAGTGAGAGGATCTGGTATTGCTGGTTGTCAGTTCGGGAAGTTTGGCAAGGATCGGATCTGACAGCGGAGGCATAAGTAATCATTTCTAGATATGTACGCGGGTTTCCTTTGGAGAAAGTGCGTATACACGCGGTTTCGGTACAGTGTAGTAGCGTATGCATGATAAGGTTTGATATGTCAGGTTGCTGCTGATTCAGGTGGTTGTTGCAGAGTTCTGGTCTCTGGTTTGGGTTCTCTGTTCTTAATGACAGGGTTTCAGTGATTCAGTATTGGGTTGTTTAATGAATTATGATGCAAGTTTAAGTTGATAATTGTATTGCAGTAATGTTTGTTTTGTACTCTTGGATCCAGTCTGAAAATTGATGAAACATGGTCCCTGAAGATTGTAGGGTCAACACCTACGTACTAGTAAATGTATCAGCTAGTACAAGAGCTGAGGGGGTTGTAGCTCCCTTCCAGAAGTAGTTGGAAAACGAGAGAGGGTTGTAGCCCTCTGCAGGTTGTAGCCTGCATACTGGTAAAGGACTGCACCAGTATATTGTAAAAGAAGTTTCTCATTAAAGAATAAAGAAACGAATTGCAGCAGGTGGTTTTCACCCACATTGGGTTTCCACCTTATATCATGGTGTTCATGTGTGTGGCTCTTGTGTGATGTCATGTTCTGTTATACTTCACCTGTTTACTGTTAATATGCTTAATAATGTTCTGATGCATTCACTGAAGATTAAGCTAACTGAATTATAAGATCTCTGGGTATACGCTATTTGCTTTAAACACAGTTGCGTATATACGCTGGTTCACTTCATTGAAGTAGCGTATATGAATCTGAGTATGAAATTGAAAAGTTTTATCTGATCTGATAATACTGATTCACCCCCCCTCTCAGTATTATTTACAACAATTGGTATCAGAGCAGGTCCTTCAAAGGAAGCTTGATCGCTTGAAGGAAAAGATCCATCAGAATGGCTAATCCAGAAAGAGAGGCACACATCAGGCCACCAGTTTTTGACGGGAATAATTTTACTCACTGGAAGATAAGAACCACTACATATCTACAATCACTTGGAGCAGAAGTTTGGGGAATCGTAGAAGGAGGATACAAATTCCCATCAGCAACTCCTACAGATCCAGCAGAGAAAAATCAATATGAGCTCAATGCCAAAGCTGTTACTGTCCTATTGAGTAGTTTGACACAATCAAAATTTATGAAGATCATGCATTTCAAATCAACTAAGGAAATATGGGACAAAATCGTCACAAGCTACGAAGGATATGATCAGGTAAAAAGAGCAAAGCTTCAAACTCTCAGAATCCTGTATGAAACTCTTAAGATGCATAGTAATGAAAGCATAGCTAACTATTTCCTGCGTATGGATGAGATTGTGAATTGTATGAGGGATCTGGGTGAAGAATTTGAGGAAGTTGTCTTAGTTGAAAAGGTTTTGAGATCTCTGTCTGCTAAATTTGATTCTAAAGTATCTGCCATAGAAGAAAAGGAGAATGTGCAGAAAATCAACATGTCACAGCTTCACGGGATCTTAACTGCTTTTGAAATGCGACTAGAGGTACCACCAGAAGCCGCATTCGAAGTATCAGGGGAAGAAGATGAGGTAAATTTTGTCAAGAATCTTGAACGGGGAACTGGACGGTTCAAAGGTAAGCTACCTTTCAAATGTTTTCTATGTGGTAGAGTTGGTCACTATGCTGCTAGATGCTCCTCATAACAAAGGAAAGATATCTGAAGAAGATGGGAAGCTATTATACCCATATTACAAGTTCATTCAATGATATTGAAGATATTATAAGTCTCATGGCACGTGAAAAGAAGAATGCTTCATCCAATAATAGCAAAGATATTAGAAGTCTCATGGCACATGAAAAGAAGAATGCAGAAACTGAAGAAGTTTCCAAATTAAAAGAACAATTGGAGACAGAAACCAGGGTAAGGGAGCAATTGCAGGATATAGCAAAGTATCAGAGCACAACTATTCAGAGACTTGAATCAAAGATCCTCTCTCTACAAGAAGATCTTGAAAATCAAGAACATGAAGTGATCAAACTAAAGCGACAATTGGAAGAAGGGAGAACAGCTGAAGAAGACCTAAGGAATCGGTATCTGATAGAGAAAGAACAACATCAAGTTGAGGTAAATATATTGAATGGTAAAATAGAAGAAAATGATAAGCTTTTACGATTTCAAGATAGTACTAAAATCTTGGATGATATTCTTAATAGTCAAAAGTCTCCTGCTATCAAGACTGGTCTTGGTTTTCATGAATATGTTGAAGGTGAATCTAGTTCACAAGGTGAGGCAAGAAACTCTAATGAGAAATCTGAAATGCTCAACAAGGAACAACCAAGGAAAGAA
>APFE031407442.1:154122-199415 GCA_000404065.3 Pinus taeda
ACCCTTTGCCCTTGATGTCAAAGGGGGAGAGTGACTTGGTGTGGTGGTTGCCATCAAGTCCAAAGGGGGAGATTGTTGGCATTATGTTTCAAGTGTTGTCCTTGATGGCAACTCACTCAGTGGTTGGTACAAGTGCTCAGAGGTTGGTACAGGTGATGGCAACTTAATCAGAGGACAGATCTCAGTACAGCGGGACAAGAAAGAGATATACGCAGGTTTATCAAGGGAGAATCCGCGTGTACACGCAGGTTGGATTCATTAAAAGCGCGTACATGTGAAAAGTACCTTTGGTCCGTGGCAGTTAATCCTTGGAAGTTGTGCCTATGGTTTTGGACCATGGTGTCTCGACGGACGTGTTGATCCCTAGTTTCGAAGTTGATGGTATTGGTTTGTTATGGTTTTGGACCATGGTATTGAGCAAGGCCTAAGGCTATATAAGGAGAAGATCATTAGGCCAAGAGATGTGAAAAGAGTGAGCATTGGGTGTCTGACGAAGTGAGAGGATCTGGTATTGCTGGTTGTCTGTTGGGAAGTTTGGCAAGGGTCGGATCTGACAGCGGAGGCATAAGTAATCATTTCTAGATCTGTACGCGGGTTTCCTTTGGAGAAAGTGCATATACACGCGGTTTCGGTAAAGTGCAGTAGCGTATGCATGATAAAGTTTGATATCTCAGGTTGCTGCTGATTCTGGTGGTTGTTACAGAGTTCTGGTCTCTGGTTTGGGTTCTGTGTTCTTAATGACAGGGTTTCAGTGATCCAGTATTGGGTTGTTTTATGAATTATGATGCAAGTTTAAGTTGATGATTGTATTGCAGTAATGTTTGTTTTGTACTCTTGGATCCAGTCTAAAAATTGATGAAACGTGGTCCCTGAAGATTGTAGGGTCATCACCTACGTACTAGTAAATGGATCAGCTAGTACAAGAGCTGAGGGGGTTGTAGCTCCCTTCCAGAAGTAGTTGGAAAACGAGAGAGGGTTGTAGCCATCTGCAGGTTGTAGCCTGCATACTGGTAAAGGACTGCACCAGTATATTGTAAAAGAAGTTTCTCATTAAGAAGAAAGAAACGAATTGCAGCAGGTGGTTTTCACCCACATTGGGTTTCCACCTTATATCATGGTGTTCATGTGTGTGGCTCTTGTGTGATGTCCTGTTCTGTTATACTGCACCTGTTTACTGTTAATATGGTTAATAATGTTCTGATGCATTCACTGAAGATTAAGCTAACTGAAGTATAAGATCTCTGGGTATACGCTAGTTTCATTAGACACAGTCGCGTGTATACGCTGGTTCACTTAATTGAAATAGCATATATGAATCTAAGTATGAAATTGAAAAGTTTTATCTGATCTGATAATACTGATTCACCCCCCCCCCTCTTAGTATTATTTTCAACATTGAGCTGATGAATGAAGATGAGGATTGAGTCTCAAACATTAGTTTCGCTTGATTATGATAAAAAGCAATACTTACAAGTGGGTGATGTAGAATAGTAGTGTCATTCAACGTAAACTAGATATATAACAAGAAAATCAAACCGAATTTAACAAAATATAGAGAGAACTCAACAAGATAAACCATAATATTAATATTATAGATAACCGTCTTGTCCAATATCATATTCATTGAGCTTTAAGAGAACCCTGGCAAAATTGAAACATTCCAAATGGACTCTCCCAATGAACTAGCTATGTTACATTACATTACTAAGTTTTCTATGTTAATATGTTTACCATAAATTTTGAATCAGATCTAGTCCACTTTCAAGCATATAATATCAAAAGTATAAAATAAGATATCGCATTTTGTAATATAATGAACGATATTAAAAAACAAACATAGATATTTTATATTTTGCGGTTAATTAAATTTCTTCAATAACAAATTAATACTAACCACGTCGTCATATAAAATTTGATTATAACTTTTTATCCCTAAATTAGTATAAATATAACTAGCTTAGAAAATAAAAAATATATAATATTTTATATATGTTTGGAAAATTTAAACTTCACTCTCTATATCGAAAAAGAATTCATAATGAACCACATAAATAGCTAATAGTTCTGTTTCAAAGGAGAAACTTATTTATATATATATATATAATGTGAATTATATAGGTTTTTTATAAGCCAATTTCGGAAAAGAAATGATGATTTAGATTTTGGAATCTCAAATAAAAGGAACTTACTTTTCAGATTTTCGTGAAGCGGGGAGATTATATTAACCGGACAAAATGTAACATGTTTTGAAAAGTATGACTCCATTAAACTTCTCTGTATTATAATGAAAATATGTAAAGAGAGTTTAGAAAAATCTATAAAGGATTTATAATTTGTTAAGATGGTAGATTTAATAAGATATTTATTTAATTATTTATTTTCTTAATTTTTAATTTGTATTTGTAATGGTAATTGATAAGTAATAAAAATATTGTATATTTTGTTTAGCTATTATTTTCATAAACATATTTAATTTGGAATATGTTTTAATAAAATTTATAGATGGTAAAAATAATATATTTTTATGCATATTTTTGAAAATAGTATTTAATTGATAGAGGATTTAGATTTATTTCAAAATTTTGTTTATATATATAGATATATATATTTCGATTTATTTAGAAAAAGATATGTTTACATATGTTATATATTATGTTTTTATTGATATATGTGTTTTTAAATCTATATATGTTTAACTCATATGATAAGTCTTTTCATATTTAATAATGATAATATTGTTGAAAGAGTTTAGCTCAAGTGGTAGAGGCACATAATATGTTTCTAGGTATCGTGGGTTGAAATGTCTAAAGATATGTTCTACTTGGTGAAAATTGTGAACAAAACCATATAAATGAGTTCTACTGGGACTTGGTAGTCCCATAATTTTGTTGAAAAATTATAACAGGAAGGTCAACTTTTAAGTGACATAAATTTTGCATAAGAACATTGATTGACACCCTTCTTGCACCATTCAAAATATCTATGTGTATAGAATAGGACGAAAAGGTTCCGCACTAAAGCGATAAATTTTTACCCCCAAAAAATGTTGTTTGATGCATCAAAATTATCCCGATAGGTTTTAGACCTCATTTTGCTAAACTGGGTCCTAGCGAAAAAAACAGTCCTGTGAGATGATTCCTCCACTATTTCCACTTTGAATGCATCATGATGGATGAAAAACATTATAATGATCCAATCAGGATCATTTTGGGTATCCTTATCCACCACAAGAGGCTAAGGAGATATCGTTAGACACCATAAACAAATAACCTCATTATCTAGAAGGGACTCACAAACCAAAAGGAGACCACATCCCTATCATTTACCTATGAGACTAGATAGCACCCAACCAAGGAGGATAAAGAAATTAAGGGAATACACAGAGATACTGTAAGAAAAACTAAATTGGTTACTACCAAGATCATTCGCATTTAGATATGTGGACTAGAGAAGATGGGCCAATTCGTTCAACATCTAAGTAGAAAAAAGTATTTGCAAGCATGACCCAAGCACACAAATTAAACACCAGAAGCAATTGACATAATTAGAGGCTAGCGTGGTGAGTGTAATAGCAACAACTTGTTTGTTTTTCCTGCCAGCCTCCCCTAAGTTGGCATTGAAAAAATAAAGCCCAAACTAATAGCCTGTCAATTTGTGATGCAGGGAAAAGAATTTCCAACATGGGGAGAATAAATAAAATGCATCTGCCATGAGAAATTTTTTTAATATTTGACCCCATGCCCTAAAGTGCGAGATAGAGTAAAGGGCTACCAAAGTTATAATGTCAATGAAAATAATTGAACAACATGCCTTTGTAATCCCTTCACACTATATAATAATTCATTACCCTCATTAATGAACCAATGCAGAAAGGAAAACTCTGTGGGTGGACATATTCCCTTAGGGGATGCACAATTATTTCCTTTTCTACAAAAGTCGATCAAATAACGTTTGTAAGAGGTGTGAGATGCTTTTTATTGGTTAGAGGACAATGGGATTAGAGGTTTCTCCATGCCTCCTGCATATTAAGGTTGAGATCATTATGGGGGCAGGTTTCAATGTCCTCTAACATGTACCTTGATGGGATGGCAACAACCTACCCCACCTTCTCTCCATTCAAGTACCCCATTTGGAAAATAATTTAAAATAAAATTAGTCTTTTTTTACATATTAATGTCGTAAGATGCGTGCGAAGTCAAATGTTTTTTATGCTTATCATGGATTAATACTTATTTATGTTGATTGGCCATTTAATTTATATGCTTATCATAGATTAATACTTATTTATGTTGATTAGCCATTTAATTTATATAATTAAACTAATTTTTAAAACAAAGTGATGACTTTTTATTTTGATTTTTCCTAAAACTAAAATATTTAAAAAAATAATAAATTAAAAAAATATTGGATAACTTTTTAGAGTAGAACATCACAGAATAATAAATCCAAAAAATATAATATATAAAATCTAAAAAAAATATTATTTTATTCATTTAATTTTTTTTAAAAAGTTAATTAATTATAAGAGATAATAGTAAAGAAATCTGCGAAATTAGGTAATAGTTTGACCAGAGGAAGTGATACCTATCCTTAAAAATTGCAACTTGTAAGATCGAAAAAAATAAAGCATTCCATTTTCATAATATAATTTAGAAATAAAATCCAATTCCATAAATAATTGGTAATAATAGAAAAATGTACAAATTTAGACAATAGTTTAACAAGTACACGAGGTCTAACACTTCCTTAAAGAAGAATGTATCCTTTTGACTTACAGGTGGGTAAAGATTGGCAAGCTGCCTTTGATGTATCCAAGCAACTACCTAGCCAAGCCGCAGTCGCAAACAAGCATGGGGCACACCAAGATGACTTAATGGGAAATAAAGCAGCCAGAGGGGAAACCTTTCTGTCAAACTACATAACTCTATATTTTATTAATAGGAATCCGCTGCGCTGAAGAAGTTTGCAACATGAATTGCGATAATGTGCCGGTGTATACATATAAGGCAGTATTTGAAACGCAGTGATGGGACCAGAACTAACTTTCATTGCTTATATATGCTATCTACATGCTTGTAGGTGAAGCCTCTATAAGCCTCCAAGAATTGGGTGGATTCAAAGACCCTAAGAAGATCCGTGTGAAACAACACTCCCCACAGTCACATAATCACGGTACCTCGTTGTAAAATCCAATTCAATTGAGGTTTAGAACCAATTTTCTGTCAATCATGGATTTTCTCGGCATGAGCAAGTACATCGACGATTGGTTGGGAAAAAATGGAGAAAGAGATAACAGCAGGTCTTTGAGAATACAGAAAATTACAGATGAATACCTTCAAATGGAAATAGTTGGCAATATTTAACAACTGACGATACCACCCAATTTTTACACGACCTGCTCTACGGATGGAATAATCAATAACTTGGAGTGCCCGTTCGTTGGCACGTTGACAAAGGGAAAATTGGATACAGGTCCTGAATTAATGATAGCCTTGAACGAAAAGTTAGAGAGTCTGAGCAGCCGTGGGTATTATTCCTTTGATAGCGTTCTCAAATCTATAATCGATAACTTCGAAAAGTGCAAGTATTGCAGTGACTGTGATGTGGCAATAGATGAGGAGGATGAGCACACATGCAGCAGTGATGGCGAAGATAAAATATGAACAGAATTAAAAAGAAGGAAATGTAGCTCACAGGTGTGGCTTGCACCTGGAGACTACACTCACAAAACAGAGAGATCACTCTCGTACACTCTATTACCATCAATGAAAAGTTACATCATTTAACTACAACTTCAGAAATCAGGAAGTTGCAACCAAACTCCTAAATTCTAGGAACAAATCCTAAATTGAGGAAATACGTTACAACTATGTAACCATTTCTCGATTAATACAAAATAATATTTAATTATTTTCTACTCCCCCCTTAATGGAGAAAGGGTTCTCCTCGACTTCAAACATCCCTCTAAATAATTCAAACTTCACATGTGCAAGAAGCTTTGTAAAAATATCAGCAACATTGTCACAAGTTTTACAATATTCAACAATAATTTCCTTTGGCTGTACTCTCTCTCTAATAAAATGGAGCTGAGTGTCTATATGTTTGGTGTTTTTATGGAACGCTGGATTGTGTGCCAATTTAATGGTACCCTGGTTGTCACTTTTGATGGAAGTGGAATTCTTCTATTCTTTTCTTGCATCATTGAGAAGCCTTCTCAACCAGATCACTTCACATGTCGCTACACACAATGCTTGATACTCTGCTTAACATGATGGCAAAGCTACAGTACTCTGCTTCTTACTACTCCATGCTATGACCCTGGATCCTATGTTGAATGCATAACCTGTGATGAACTTTCGATCATCCAGGTTACCTAACTAGTCTGAGTCCAAAAAACCTGCTAGAGTAACATCACATATGCCAGTGTATAAAATACCATAATTAATAGTACCACAAAGATACCTCAACATGCTCTTTGCTGCTATCCAGTGACTTTCAAGCGATTTTGACATAAATTGGCTCAACACACTAACATAGTATGCTAAATGAGGTCTGGTTGTTGTAAGATATATCAAGCTGCCAACCAGCTGTCGGTACATTGTAGCATCAACCTCTTTAGTGCCATCGTCACTTCTCAACTTCAGATTATGCTGCAAAGGTGTCGCTGCTGATCTACACTGATCCATACCAAACTTTTCCAACAGATTTCTGGCATACTTTCCTTGGATAAGAAAAGTTTGCCCAGTATCTCTGCATACTTCTAATCCCAGATAGTAATGAAGGCTTCCGAGATCCTTCATCTCAAAAACTTGTGCCATAAGTCTTTTGATTCCTCTGATTAAATCATCTACATCTTTTGTTATAATCATGTCATCCACATACAAAGAAATTAAAATAATCTGCCTCTGATTATTGTACTTGGTATACAAATTTGGGTCATTTAAACTTCTATGAAAGCCATGCTCTAAAAAGAAAGAATCAACCTTTTCATACCAAGACTTGGGTGCTTTCTTTAAACCATATAAAGCCTTTTTCAATCTGCAAACAAGATATTCCTGCCCCTTTTTAACAAAACCTTGAGGTTGTACTAAATAAATTTCTTCCTTCAAGTCACCATTGAGAAATGCAGACTTAACATCTAGCTAGTGTAGCTGCCATTTGTGTTTTGTTGCTAAGGAAATTAACATTCTAATGGTGTTTAATTTGGCTACAGGAGGAAAGGTGTCATCGAAATCTATTCCCTCTTGCTGTGAGTAACCCTTTGCTACCAGTCTAGCTTTAAATTTCTCTATACTCCCATCTGCATTTATTTTTGGTTTATACAACCATTTACATCCTATGGGGCTTTTATCTTCAGGCAATTCAACCAAATCCCAAGTATGGTTTCTATTTATTGACTCTATTTCCTCACACATTACAGCACTCCATGCATCAGATTTATTTGCTTCCTCATAATTTGCAGGTTCTGCAATGTTTAAAATATTTTACATTAAAGCATAGTCTCTCAATTTAGCAAGTAATCGAGTCTTCCTACCTAACATCCTTGGTAGGGGACTTATCTCAATTCTGTCGATTTCAGCGCTTGCATCATCATTGATTACATTATTTGTTACTTCTTCTTCTTGTTTTTGCTCCTGCTCTTCATCTTCCTTACTGTTTTCTTCTACAAGCAATGGAATGTGGCAATCACTGTTAGAATCCTCCTTTCTTTCTTCAACCTGTTCATGAAATATGACATCCCTGCTTGCAAAATGCTTGTGAGTCACAGGATTATATAACTTATATGCCTTGAACTCAGTGCCATATCCAAGAAATATACATTGCAGGGCTTTGGGGTCTAACTTCTTCCTATCTGCCTTAGGTATATGAGCATAAGCTTTTGACCCAAATATTATTAAATGACTAACTATTGGTTTGAATCCAAGCAATGCTTCAAAAGGGTTTTTGAAGCCTAAACATCTAGTAGGACTCCTATTCTTTAAATATACAGCAGTGTTAATAGCTTCTTCCCAAAGACCATTTGATAGACCCTTACCTTGTAGCATGCTCCTTGCGCACTCCACAAGAGTTTTGTTCTTCCGTTTTGCCACTCCATTTTGTTGTGGAGTGTGTGGCACTGTAAACTACTGCACAATCTCATGATGCTTGCATAAATTAATGAACTCTCCTAACCTGTATTCTCCCCCTTGATCTGAGTGGAGAATTTTTATCCTTTTTCCTGTCTGGTTCTCTACCATAGATTTAAACACTTTAAAATACTGAAAGACTTGACTCTTTTTACTCAGAAAGTATATCCATGAATATCTAGTGCAATCATCTATAAACAAGAGAAAATAATATGCTCCTCCTAATGACCTAGTTTGCATAGGTCCACAAATATCTGTATGCACCAATTCTAAAATATCCCTTTCCTTTTTGTTAACATGCAAAGGGAACTCTTCCCTATGCATTTCCCCTAATGCACATCCATCACAATCCAGCTTAACATTATGAAAAACAGGTAGTCCATCAACCATACCTTTTCTCTGAAGTAAGATGAGGTTTTGCAGATTAAGATGGTCGAATCTCTGATGCCAGAGATCTTCGACTGTTGATATGGCTGCAACCATTGCTTGTTGTAGCATACTCTTTGTATCTAATCTATACAGGCTCCCCACGTGCACTCCTTTTGCAACTGTTTCCATCTGGCTATCCTTAATGACACAGTTATTCTTAAAGAATTGAACTTGCATATCTTGATCAGTAATCATTGAGACAGAGACCAAATTTGTCTTAATTCCTGGAACATACAATACATTTTTAAGATGTCTAATGTCACCACTAGGTAACTTTACATGAATGTCACCATGTCCTTTGATCTCATATCCACTATCATCTCCTAAATAAATTTTCGACCCACATGAGGTTTCTTCAAGAAATTCAAATCAGTCCTTCTTACCAGTCACATGTGAGGATGCGCCAGAGTCGACATACCATATGTCGTCCTCATCTCCCTTTGAAGTTGAAAGAGCACAATCAACTGTAAATAGTTGAAGTTCGTGGTTGTGGTCCTTTTCTTCCCCAACAAAGTAACCCTTATGTTTTCTCTGTTTGTTTCTTCCTTCATTTGCTTATGTCTTATAACACTCTCTAATCTGATGACTAGGTTTTCCACAGTAAAAACATTTCTTGATGGGAAAATCATTAGCAGACATACCTTTAAACGGTCTCTTCTGAAATGTGCTGGCTCGTTTCTGTTGTTGCTGTTGTGGTTGCTGGTGCTGGTGATGCTTCCCTCTGTACTATCTCCTTTTTGCCATCAGAGCAAGGTCATTGCTCTCAATTTTCAAATTTTGTCGTCGCTCTTCTTCCTGTAGCAGGATCCCAGTCAGCTCTTCAAATGAAGGGACTTTCTCCCTTGCTGACAGCCCTGTGATGAATGTCTGGTATTCATCAATCATTCTATTCAATGTGAGCATGACCAGATCTGAATCAGAAACTTTCTCTCCGATTGCTCCCAATCTGTCACTTAGATCCTTGACTCTGGCAATGAATCAAGCAACAGACTCATTCTCCTCCACCTTCAATGCAAACAGCTTGCCTTTAAGTGAAAAGACACGGTTTGCATTCTACGTCTTGTACAGGTTTTTGATTGTCGTCCAAATATCAGCGGCTGATTTACAGTCTCTAATATTAGGGATAACATTGTCCTTAACGAACATTTTGAATATGACCTTTGCTTTTGTCTCTCTTTTATCCCAATCGTGTTCTTGTGTCATTGTTCCTACTCTCGGTTCATTTCTTATGACGATCGCCCACGCATTTGCACTTTCAAGCAAAGTCTGTATCTTGAATTTCCAGTTGTTGAAATTTGATCCATCGAGTTTGCGAGACTCGTGGAGATATGATTCTAAACTGTTATTCATATTGACTTATACCAGATCCAAACCTCTGTTTTGCAAAAAAAACTTGTACCTTCAATGTGCCACCGTCGGGCAAGTCCAATTTGCTGCCACCGAACAGATCTGGAACTTCAATGCGCCACCACCGGGCAATACGCCTCCACCGGGCAAGTTCGATCTGCTGCCACCGAACAGATCTGGAACTCCAATGCGCCACCACCGGGCAAGTTTGATCTGCTGCCATCGAGTAGATCAGGAACTTCAACATGGCACCACCTGGCTACTCTGATCTGCTGCCACCGAATAGATTAGGAACTTCAACACACCACCACCAGGCTACTCTGATCTGCTGCCACCGAATAGATCCACAAATTCAAGTGCCACCACCGCGCAACTCCGATCTGCAAAAAAATTGTAAATTTTTCAAAGAGAAAGAGGTTGGCTCGTTGGTGCTTCTCAATAGCTACGAATCCATGCCATAAGCACATAAACAAAATCATTTAAGTGTCGTGAAATTGGCGTGATTAACAGCTACGGATCCGTGCCAATGTGGTTTCTTTTTCTCTGGCGCGATTATCAGCCTCAAACTCGCACCAATGGGCGCGTCTGTTTGTTAAAAACTTGTGCCAACCCGCTTCTACTAAAAAATGGTGCTCAACAAATTCATGCCAACCCTTTCTTGCGCTCAGAGATGATCAGTCATCTGAGACCCGTCTTCAGGTGCTACTGCAGTCCACCTGATACTCCACTGCCACTATAATTATCTAATCAATGATGCATCCTAAAAAATAATAAGCATGTCCCTACTCTGAGCTCTGATACCAGGATAAAATATAAACAAAATTGAAAAGAAGGAGATGTATCTCACAGGTGTGGCCCGCACCTGGAGACTACACTCAAAAAATAGAGAGATCACTCTTGTACACTCTATTACCATCAATGAAAGATTACATCATTTAAGTACAACTTCAGAAATCAGGAAGTTGCAACCAAACTCCTAAATTCTAGGAACAAATCCTAAACTAAGGAGATACATTACAACTATGTAACCATTTATCCATTAATACAAAATAATATTTAATTATTTTCAACTGACGAAGGGTATACCATGGCCCTTGACACCCCTCTCACTCAATTTAACCATAGTGAAAGCTCCCTAAAACTTGGTTATTTTGACCAACTTATAGATCACGCCAATAATAGGTGTGATGGAGCTTGATCTATGGCCATCTCTGCTATAAGTGAAGTAACCTACAATGTGAACATAAAAGATGACATCCTCGAGTGGTGTAAGGTGTGTTCCCCTTCACACAGTGATTGGTGTTTTGGATTTGAGATTGAACTGTCTAGAATTTTGTCTGAATACTATCGACATCACCATAGACATGTGTTTGAGGCACTTGGCTTTTCATTTTCCACGCCTCTTCTAATTGAAGTGATGTTTAACCGTCTTGGCAGCTCCTCCATAATTACAGGCTTGGAGGATAGAGGGGAATCAATAGCTGGGGCTTTCCGAGGACTATCGACAATTAATGGATACAAAGAGAGAAAGTTTGTTGATGGTGAAGGCGATGACAATCCAATTGCTCATATTTATGCAAATTAGAAGATTGCTAAGGTTATCGATGTCAGTAAGCCCAATAAAATACATCTTTATGATCTTCTATCTTTATTGCCACGGATGGGCAAAGATTTTTTCTCTCAAGTTCAAAATGAAATGGAGGCTGAAAATAATACAGTTTTCGCAAGTGAGGAAAATATATTTGTGAGATTTTTGCTATTTATTGGAAGTCGTCTAGGCTGTTTGCTTAAGCGGTGTATTGTCTGCAGTGAAGAGCTTCCTTTTACCCTGGCTAGGTCATCCAGTTGTGCAAACGAATTATGGTGTGGTATATGTTCTATTTCAGTTTGATACTTCATTTTTTTTAAATGGAAAGTTTTGTGGGAATTTCAAAGCATATGGGGGTAATGTGTATTTTATTATGGAATATTTAGATGGGTAGTTTCATTATGTTTTTATAGTATTATTAATTTACCTTTGTTTTTGTTTTTGAAAATTTACCTCTTTATATATATATAACAAAATGGGAAATTAGTGATAATATCAAATCGATAAAAATTTCAAATAATAATGATATATATAACCAAATGGGAAATTAATGATGATATTAAAATAGGAAAATTCCAAATAATAATGTTATGAATAAAAGTTTTTCCTAAAAAGAAAATCAATATTAATATTTATTTATATCTAGTCTATTATATCTAGCTAAAAATCATTTAATATTTTCCAACGTTTTATAAATGTACTAAATAATGAAAGAAGGTTCCACTAGGTCTCCCTACGCTAATTCCATAGATTGAGTTTCAGTGAGAGCTTTAGTATCACACAATTCTTTCGTTAAGTTATTGACAATATTGTTGGGAGAAGAGAGTACCATTTACCATTAGATGAGAGCAAGTGACATATCTTCAAATTGTTGATGAAGGGTGCTTAATTCATCCTTGATTTTTCGTATCATCTAAATTCAATCACTAATTCAATCATGAATATCACATTAGAAAGTAGTTGAGTGTTTTTCCACTCCAAGTGGTGATATCATCATGGAGTTGTTAAATATGTCTCACCAAGTACCTTTTTCCTTCAACAAGATTTTGGGGCTTGTTGAAACAAACAAAAATGTGAAGGTGTGTGGCTCCGCTCCAACCTTCATTGGACAACCTATCTATGTTGACCAAGAATTCAACTTCTTTGTAAACAAGAATAGGTCTAACTAACTCTACACAAAAATAGGCCTAACTAACTCTACACTCCCTTTCCTTTTATGGTTGACTGCCCTGCATTGAAGTGACAACCAAATTTCATGATAGAATGGGAACACCACCCAGAGAGTCACTAAATGCCAATTTATCCATGTCTAAATATAGAGGATGATTTAACTTTCCCTACACAAACTAACTACACTATTTAACCCCCCCTAAAAATTGATTGAAGGTGTATGGTGAGGGCTGGCATGACATCCCATTCCCTCTAAAATCATCCAAGTGACAAAGAGATGACCAAATTATTACACCAAATTGAGAAGAGATAACCCAAAATGTCACAAAATCTAGCAAATAAGTCCAAACCAAACTCAACAAATTCCACAAAACCTGGAATATAGAGAATTTTGTAATGAATGAAGAGAATAACCTAAGTAAACAAAGCATAAGAGCTAAAACAACTCAATTTCCAAAACTCGTTGGCCTTCACAAAAAAATAACATATTTCCAACCACTTCCATGTTGATTATATCATACTAAATAGAGTGACCCCCATGATCCTGGAGGAGTGCATATCATGGTTTCAAGAGGTGGGCTCATTATTATACATACTACCATTCATCCAAATCCACGGAATTGTCCATAGAAATATTGTCATTCAATATTTACCTTGAGCGTACTAATGAAAATATGTAGACTAAATATTATAATGAAGCAAATGAACCCATGTCAACCATGACCAAATGATATAAAGAAATTAATTCCAATTAAATGGATGAGATGTGACATGACAGTGCACCCTAGGATGGGATGGTATGGAAGCTTGTATACAATAGATCTAGGATCCTTGTATCATAAGTAGGAAAAGGGAATGTCCCTTGACTTCTATTGGTGATCCTTCCATGATCTCACATGATGCTTGTAACTACATTTTGGTGTATTTTTTTCCAACATGCTGCCACATGGAACCAAGAAAATTTGAAAATGATATGGTTTAGAACATTACTCATAATAACTATGGGATGGAACAAAAGGCTCTTGACCATCGATGCATAGTGTCCCTAAGGCCAGTGAGGATCCTTTATTGGCCATATCATCTACAACCTTGTTATACTATCACAACACATGACGCAAATCAAAGGACTAAAACTTCTTTAATAGATCTTATATTCTTCTAATAATAGCTTTAAGATGCATTTTTTTAGGACGGGAGAATAGGATTAGATATCACATAATAGTTCTTGATTCCTTGATGACGAAAATGTGTGAAATATTTAGATAATTGGATAACAGTAACCCTTTGAAAAATGAATAAGCTTCTACGTGATTGTTGGATATATATCTTAAGTCTCAAGAACAATTAATTCTATTCATCAATTGGGCTAAGCAATAAATCCCCTTGCTCCTACCACCCTAAAAATGATTTTTTTATTATTAAATAGTTTAAGTATTATTTATTTTTCTGAATTTTATATTATTATATTATTGTTTATCTCTAATATGCTAATTTTAGTATTTAGATAATTAGATTTATTCCACATACTTTTGAGAAATTATTACTATTCTTTTTTTTCTCAATTCAATTCCCAAACACTTTACATGCTAAGCTCATAATGAGTATTTTATTGCAATGTTGTTTACATGTAAGATTTATAATGTATTAAATTGAAAGCAATTGGTTTCTCATAAATACCATTTTTTAAATGAAATACCATGGAATAAAAACCAAAATAATATATTAATTTCAATATTATACATAAATAAACACTCAATATAGAAAATATTAAACATATTTATTTTTATTTTATTCTTTCATTAATTTGTCAACATAAAATATTTATGATTGAAATATACACAATAATTTTCTTACAATCATGACCTACCATAGTGGAGAACATTAATGTGGCAATAGAGATGTTGCAAATTTCCTCTTTCTATAAAAATTACCCAATATAGAGCTACCACATAACTATCTCTAGAACATAACACTTGGCTGTCCATAGAAACATATAGGTTACAAAAGAATATTTGGGTATATAACATTGTCCACATTTGTGTATCATGGAAAACAATAAAGTGCAGTTTAGGAAATATAGATATAAAAATATTATAAACATGGATTGACATCCTTCATTAGAAAAAGTTGTAGGGGCAAGATTATGAGTGATTGGTCATGGTGACATTTGTCTCCCACATTGAATATGTATTTATATATGTGCGAACCAAGAATCTACAATAAACATACATGATCACAAACACTTTTGGACTTGTTGAATATCATTTAGATAGATGATTATATATCATTATAGTATTCCTACTTTTCTTGGATGAGTATTCACAATATCATTTTAATTTTCCAATATAGAGTGATAGAGTGGAGGTGATAATTCTTGGAAGAAATGTTGGCCTAAATCTCAGATTTAGAGTGGGTTTTCCTATTAGAAACCACTCGAGCTTCAAGCAACCAAGGCTTGTCTTGAATTTCTGGTGGGGTAGTCGCATGGTGAAGAAAGGTAGTAGTTTGAGCTTGTGACTACGCTTGAGGCATTCTTGAGGGACCACAACCATCTCATCCTTGTCTCTTCCACATTTGATGGCGAGGCATGAAGATAATGAGGTGATTAAACATAACTAGAGAAACCCTAGGAGATAAGAGTACTTTGGGGCTGGAAACAATGGTGAGACCAATGCCCAACATGTAGAGTGGAGAACCGAAGGGGTAGTTGGAGGAAGTATGCTTGAAGTGAGAAGATTCACAAGGGAGTGGTATATATAGGACAAGGTGGAAAGAGGTCCTTATTGGGTAAGAGGATGGTCAAGCCACCTCTCCCCCTAATACAATGGTAAGCCTCCACCATGAAATATCGAACCAAAAAAACCAGAGAAATATAAATTAGCATAATAGAAAAAATTAATTTGCTTAAATAAAACTAAATACTAGTGGGTTTGGGGGATACAAGCTCAAAAATAACATATGAAAATTCTAGTACAAAACCTCTCACCAATGGATGCATGAGTTGACTACATGTAACTTGATGAGCATTTCTAGAGAAACCCACCAATGATATGGAGTGAGTGATGAAAGGAAATACTAGGAGGGCCTACATCTTCCACAATGGTTAAACCATAGGTGCAAGTTCCATGAAGGAAAAATGCCATAAAAAACCCAATAACACAACTATGACACCAGATATTTTCTATTTTCATGTCACTCCGAGTGCTTCGAAGAAGTCGAAGAGGTCTGAAAAGTTTCCATATTAGTATTTTGCATTGTCATTATCTGTTTATATGTGTGACTACATGGGAGTGGCTAGTCATTCTATCACATAATTAATTCATAGGGTGGCAAGAAGGTGGAAAGTAAGTTTTCTCCCCTCCCTCCCTAGAACACATTCGAACACCCTCATCGAGGTGATTATTTAAAAATTAAAATATTTTTCATTTTTTAATTTCTTGTTATGTGAAAATTTCAATTCTTTTATATTGTTGTATAAGAACAAAAAATTCTATGCAATTTGATTTTCGTGAAGCTATATAAAATATTATTTTAGAATTTTTTTTATCTCTATCATTCACAAATACTACTCAAACTATTTTAATTTTTAAATTTTAATTTAAGTTTCTTTGTTAACGAATCAATTATTATTTTTGTATTTACATAATCTATTCATAAATTTATATTTTTTCTTATTTATGTTACCTACTTTTGAAATATAAATTTACCTGTAAAAACTTCCATATATATACACCAAATCACAATCCAATTTATATAATTCTTTAAAGGGTTATTAAAATATTTTAATAATCTGGTTAATTCTAATATTTACATACCTATATATAAATCTATATATATATTCCATGTTCCTTCTTTTTGATATAATGCCCCATATATATATATATATCTCAACCTCAAATCTAATTTAAATAGTTGTTAAAAATATTTTAGCTATTTTCAAAATGTTAAATATAAAATTATTGGAAAATCATAAATTTTTAAATAAAATAGTATGTATTTTTTAGTTAAATATTAGTATTAATTTTTAAAGTTACTATCAACAATATTATAAATGGACAAAATAGTTTTATTTATGATAAGATATAATTCACAATTTCTTTTATCTTAATAAATTTATTTAAGTAATAATGATATAAAAAAATTAATATATATACCTTTAAATAAAAATTAAATATTTATATTTTTTCTTTGATTTTGATTTCTACAAATATTTATATTAGCCTTTATTAATATAAAATATTTAAAACAAAGTTACAATCAAATATTAGTATTATAATTGGTGATCTTATGGAAATAGCTTAATTGTGATTGCGTAAGTATGAGAGAGCATGTAAATGTATTTTATGAAATTACCTTTTGTATCTTGATTATTTCATAAATTTATTTTATGAAATTGCTAAATAAATTTATTTTATGAAATTGCTTTAAATTTCTTGTATGCTAGGAAAATTAAATTAGAAGATATTCGTTTCGCCAAATTATAAGGGAAGAACATATCTATAGCTAAGAACATACCTATAGTTTGGCTATTTACAGTTCATATGCCAAAATGCATTTTGGCAGTAGAGAGAGAAATTGTTTCAATTTCCCATACATTTTACATAAGAGAGAGATACTGTGTTTTAATTTACCCTTGTATTAGAAAAAAGTAAATTAGAAAATATTCCCTTAGCCAAGTGATATAGCCAAACAAAATGAGGTAGGAGGGTTGGGTACAAAGCTTCTATTCCTAAACAATCCTAAAGGAAAACGATATGGCGGGGAAAACACTAATAATAATGTATTTTTAGATAAAAAAAGATAGGGGATTAGATAATATAAGAAAATATCCCTTTTAATGAACATCTAAGGTATAGAAATATTTTGTTAATATTTTAGATAACTTAATTATTTGAAAAAAAAAATTTAATTAAATATAGAAAATAGATTCAAAATTATATTTATTAATTATGATAATTTCTAGAATTTTTATGATATTTTTTTAATTTAGAATTTAGATATTTTATAAAATAATTATTATCATTTAGATTTTCATTTGTTAAAATTTGTGAGCATTTAATCGTCGGGTTTATAATGTTTTTTCATTTTTATAATAAAATATAAATTTTACTAATAATTTTTTTACTAACAAATACTTAATAATTACAATTTTCATAAATCAAAAAATTTTTTTATAGAGTTTAAACTTTATTACATAAAATTTAAAAAAAAAACTACACATATATAGATGCATATATAGAAATTGCACTATAATGTTGTATGTGTAGTGTCGTACATATAAATTAATTTTGTTAAATAAATATTTGAAAGCGTGTCTATCTCTTGATTAGTTACTATTCATAATATAAGGGAAAAGTTTTTCCAATTTTATTTGGGCTAGCAAAACTGAAGTGGAAGGTATTTCTTTGTTAAATGTTTAAGGATAGAAAAACTAGAGGAATGAAGATTGGGTGTAAAATATTTTTATGTTTATACGCGACTTTAGGCCTTGGTAGCAAAAAGAAATATTTGCAAACTTTTATCCAATAAAAAGTTTTGAGGGAACAATGATCAAAGTGAAGTTTTGATACAAGAGATAATGTATTGTAAATTGGATTGCTTGGAAAATTGGGAGAGGAAACTAGTCGAGAATAGGTGAGGAGCTATGCTATGGGTTTGTTAGTAATGGGAGCCACGTGATGTTAATTAGCCACGTGATATTAATTTCACATATAAGACTTTTCACGCCAAAGGAATTACAAGGTTAGATGATACCTCACAAAATGTGGATCAACTATTTGAGATGTAATGTTGGAAAACAATAAAGAATTAGGAACTACATGATGACTAGGAAGTATAGTAGACATAATACACATTTCTAAAAATCAATGTTATAAACATAAAAAATGATGATGGTGGTGAGTGGTTTTGAGGTGAAAAAATATTTTAAAAAACTATTTTTTTTGTTTGTTCCAGCCAATAAAATAATAACTTGAAATAATAATAAGAAAACAATAACTTGAAATAATAATAAGAAAACAAAAATTGTAAATGGTCTAATTTATATAAAAACACAAATAATACAAAGAAAGAAATAAGACCATCTACACTTTCTTCTTAAATTGCACTAAAAAATATATATGAAATATATTCATATATCATCACTAATATTATACTTCAATCTCTAAAATTTGAAAATATGTGACTAAAATATATATATGAAATATGTTATCAATGATATAATACTTCAATTCCTAGAATTTGAAAATATGTCACTGACCACTCTTTATATGGGAAACAATGACTTTTGAAGGATATGAAGTTAGCTGATTTCTCGTAGAGAAGATTTGAAGCCTTCCTGACAGAAAACCCTAATATAAAACCCAAAAAGATCACAAAACCCTGCAATGGTTTCACGATGGTTTTTAATTTCTATGCTGTATGTGACATTTTATTGGTTAAAAAATGCACATTATTTTACGATCACTGAAATTGTTGTTGAGATTGAAATGACATGAAAGGTCTATTGATAAACTATAAGTGTGTAGTTGATGGTAAACTATCAATTCCATTGATGATAAACTATCAGTGTGTAGTTGATGGTAAACTATCAATTCCATTGATGGTAAATTAATGGTGCATGATGCTAAATTAATGGTGCATGTGTCTCCTTTTTTAGTCAATAAATTTCTTGTTAAAATTGAAATCATATCAATGTTTTATATGGTTTAATTTTCCATTAAAACTAATTTTATATTTATAACGAATCGAATACAAACATATGATTCTATACCCATAATAAAACAATTGTTACATAAGATTAAAACTGGCAGTTCCCTTTTCACATATCATTCTGGAACATGGTGACAAAGCAAATTATCCTTCAAACGGGACTTTCACACGCAGAGAAAAAACTTTAGATTGAACTTTAGGGATAATAATAATATGTTCCTAGTTGTTCAAAACTGATCGTATTAATGGATATTAATGCATATTTATTTGCTGTTGTAGAGTTTTCTCTAGTTCTATGTAAGTCAATATAGATGGACATGGCTGTATATCTCTAAGTCTACGTTAATGACATTATGGTAACGTCTAACTGACCTAAAGACTAATACATATGACTTTCTATTTCCCTCTACAAATATTAAATATTATATACAATGATTTTGAAAGGAAGCATTGAGCTATATGATGTGTAACATTAACAAAAAGTTGCATTCGGTTGTTCTTTTATGATAAAGCATTGTGACACTCAAGGGAATGCGTTTTGCAGCTTGTTTGGCTTCGAAGTATTGGGGCTGGGAGTGCAGTTGTTACAAGAAATAATTCGAATGCCAATGGAATTGGTCGATTTAGAGATTTCCCTTGCTTTGGCTGCAGCGTAAAGCGTCCGTGATGTCTTCGAACCATTCCCTCCTTTCCTTTTGGAGAAAAGGGAGATTCGTCACCGTTCGCGACTGATAAATAATGCGGACAATGAAAACCCTACGCCTAAACCTTATAGCCGGAGGTTGAGTGTGAGCTGGGGTATACCTCAAAACAAAAACAAAAATATGGATATTTTGAGGAGTACAATAAAGTCATTTCCTCCAGTTTCACAGATGAGACAACACAGATGAAGTTATTTTGAAGGCATGGTTGTGTACATCTGAGGGGCAATCGGCAGAAAAATCAGGGGAGAGATACTTTGGGAAGAAACTCTGGCAACTTCCTTATAACGTTCTTAGATTCATCTTGTGCATCAATAGACTATCGTTAGTATTTTTATCAGAGAATGACGACAAACTTCTAAAAATCGATGATTTGCATTCGCAGTTTTATCAGTTTGCGGTGGCGCGTGATTCTCCACAGAGGGAGGCTGTACATGTTGAATTCGCCAAAAACAACCAATTAGTTTCGAGGTTTGGATTTCATGGAAGTTGCAAAGAAAATTGGTATTCTATTCTGAGGTAAGTATATGTGTTTGTTAGCAATGGAATCAACTTAATTCTCCAATAATATTTTGCCTGTGCAATGTTGTAAAAGCTCTTAATACATTGGTATTGGCATGACAGAAACGGCTTGCGTTGGTTAAGCAATACGAAATTATTGTCCGCTGGAAATTGTGTGGGGGATGGTATTTATTTGGCGAACAACTTTGAATATTCTGCTAAGTATGCAGGCAAATCTGTGGAATACTCAGATACTTGGGCGAATGGCACGTATATAAACGGTTTCCATGTGGTGGATATATCTGAAGTTATTTATTGTCCAACAATAAGGGAGAAGTCAGGGATATTCGTTGTTCCTAAGCAGTACGAGGAAACTGTGGCACTAAGATATTTGCTTGTATATGCGGGGCATCATAAAAATTTTAAAGCACGCATTTCCGCCTGCAACGTATTGTCTCATGGTCGCCACAGTGTTGATCTCCGGAGTCATTATCAGAACATAAGGCGGAAGTATGCTTCTGATTCTTGCTCTTCGTAAAAATCACATCTCTCAACTAAAGTGCTCAAATCAGAAACCCCGCACCATGAAACCCAGCCCAACCGTGAAGACAGTGATGAAATATCTATGAAACTACGCTATACATCGTGCTGGACGTACCTTTTCAGTGGAAAACATTCTCGTTCTGTGAAAAAGCATTTCTCTTCCTTTATTAGTTCGAATGACAGGTGTGTCTTCATCATTTAGTTTAGTATATTATTTAGTTCAGCGGTAAAGATTATAGTAATACAGTTGACTCGTAATTGCAATGTAAATGATCATGTTTATTTATTTTTTTATTTATTTCAAAAAGTTAGTTAAGTTATAGGATAGTTGTAAAATAACATAAATAATTTACATGTAAGATATATTTAAATCTTTCCTAATTAGGATCCACTTAAAATAATTTGGTATGCAATGATACACTAAATTCAATTTCACTTGATTAAAATTTTCTAACCTTCTAAATTTAAGCACAAAATGATTAACTATTTTACCAATTATAACATCATTTAAATAATTGTTTCACATATTTTCATTTTCTATACACTGTTAAAAGCATTTTCACAATACAAAGCCTATATCGATTTGCATAATACAAGTCTATATGGATAACTACCTATTCTGTACGATGTCATCCTTGACACCATTTTGTGTGTATATGGATAACTACCTATTCTGTACGATGTCATCCTTGACACCATTTTGTGTGGAACAATGCAGGTAGCCCACGGATATTTCCATTTTTTTTGCAATAGTATTTATTTTATTACATTCCTTTATTTACAAACTCTTTTTTACTAAAATTATAATTATTTTCTTTTTTTGAAATAGGATACAATTCGTTTTAATAGAGATTTAGCAATTAATTACCGAAGTGTTCCATCTACTAATATGAGAAGTGAAGATGAAGCATGTCGTAACCTTCCTTTGCATTCTCCTAAACGATCATATTGCCAAACTAATATAAATTTTTAATGTTTTTGATTTGTTTTTTCATTTTCTGAATTTCTAGTTGGTTTGACATTGAATTTTATGGCATATTTTATTTTCTTAGAACATGACACAACTCCTCATTTCAGTAGAAGCATACAAATTAACTTCGTAGAACACCTATTGATGTTAGAAGTGAAGAGGAACCATCTCATAGTGTTCATCCACATCGCCAAACACATGTAAATGTTTAGTGCATTTAATATTTTTCTCACTTTTTCATTTACAGTTGGTTGGACATTGTATTTTATGAACTTTTATGGAAAAAAAAAAATGATTTCATCTAATCAAGTTTGAAAATTGGAATCCAAAACATCAAATTGTAGAACTAATGTAGATGTTCAATGTATTTGATTTGTTTTCTATTTTTGTTTTTTGTTTATTGGACATTTAATTTTATAATGTATTTTATTTTGTTGAAACAAGAAACAACTCAATTGAATAGAAGCATAGAAACTAATTCCCCAATTGTTTCATCCACAAATGTTATAAGTGAAGAGAAACCATCTCATAACCCTCATCCACTTGAGAAACAAATGTAAATTTTGAATGCATTTGATCTTTTTTCATTTTTTTCATTTATAATTAGTTGGAAATTAAAATTTAAAATATTTAATGAGAAATAGACCTTTACATCCTCTCATGTTCGCGAAATGCAGACCATAAATTTGGAAAGGCCTTTTCACAGATCCATTCCACATGCTTCAAATTTGGGAAGGGAATCTCATGTTCGTGAAGATGAAGTACATTTTAGAAAAGAAAATTCTCTTCCAAATGGTTCTCAACATGGTCCAACCAATAGAGATCATATTCATTTTGATGAAAACATGATTGCACTACATAAAAGATTTTGAGAAAAGATAGATAGTTTGTTAGTTGTCTAATTGTGCCACATTTGCCAAGAATCATATCCCATAATCTAGGTTTTGAGACACTTTGAACGACTTGTTTGCAGATGATGTAAGAGTTAAAGAGGTGCCCATTGTTTTATTCAATATAATAACATGGATCCTAGTGAGCAACCTCATATTTTTAAGAGTTATTACTTGAGTTGAAGAAATTTTAATAGCACATGTGAATCCTATTTTGCAAGTGACACATGCTCGAGGCATATAAGTATAGCGGTCATACAATTATCTTTCCTCAAGATGTTTCTACAAGTGTACAATGTCTTCCCCTACATGTTGAAGATATCGATTTTCTAATTGTGAGGAGACATGCCACTCAGTATAAATATTATGAATTCTATATCAAAAGGTATTTATTGATGGTTGCATTGCTTTTAACAATCCAAGATGATCAATATTATCGAGATGTTGTAATTGGCTATGATTCAGAGAATTCTCTACCCAAAAGATCAACAGATGTCTCCTCCAAGATTAAATTTGTTGATTGTGATATTGAAGGATCTGAGATCAATGCAACTAATAATGAAGGTTTATCTATTGAGCACTTTCCCTCTCATCCTTCTTCTTTTGTTGCTCGCCTACCAAATGAACGAAGGAAGGTGGAAGTAATTTGAGCATTTATTGATAATGTTGATTCTTCACATGGATTGGCCTAGTATTGGAAAATCTCCAATGAATGAATATAATACAAATGGGTTATTAGATATGGCATTCAAAACATTGTTCCCCACTAGCGATGTTGATTGGTTTCAACCAAGTATTTGTAGTGTTGAGCTTCATGAGCATGCATTGCATCTTCTTAGGTACTATGATCAAATATTTGGAAGTCATTCCCACTTTCAATATTACCTATCGAACATGATAATGCGGCATGAGAGTCGAGAAACTACTGCAATTTTTCTAAAGAAATATTTACATGATAACTCACCTACAACAATTGAAGAGTTGTGCCACCAACTTTCTTATTTACCAAATAATAAGTTGGTTGAGCATCTTATGTGGTTTTGTTCTTCTCTGATAAGTACAAGGCCATACTAGACTAAGTGTCGAGATAAATTGATAGACATGATTACTCAGTTGGGATGCCCATCTTTATTTTTTACTTTGAGTGTAGCTGCCACAAAGTAGCTAGAGTTCCATAATGTCATGCCCATACATTCACATTCCCATTATCTAAATGAGCATCGTATGGAAATTGAGAATGTTATTCATTACCCTCATATTGTTGCCACATTTATGCACTGTAGATTCAATATTTTTGCGAGAGGATGTTATCCAAAAATATCTTAAAGCTAAAGAATTTTGGTAGAGGTTTGTGTTGTTAAATTTATTTTCTATACTTTGCCAAAAAAATTTTTATGAAACTTACTCACAAAAAGATAGAAAAAATAGATCAGCAACTTAAAAATCAAACTCTTTGAGGCAGCAACGTCCTTTACATTACACACATGAACAATTATTGGATGATAGAAATGACAATACCTCCTTTCTATATATAGGAGTCTAAGGGGTCCCATTACAATCAGAGCCTACATAACAATAATATTGTAGGGGCACAACAATAACAATAGTGGGCTTCTATGGGGTATAATAACAACAAGATGGGGACTATATTTGTAGAATAATACAATAAGGGGGTTACACTAATAACAATAAGGGGTTGCACTAGTAGTATAGGGACCTAACATGCCCCTCTCCTTCAAAAAGTGTTTTCCTCAATGCTTGGGTAGTTATGGATTCTGTCGTATAAAATTCTCATCCTCCCATGTGAAATCTTCACCGGATAAGATGTTCCACTTGATGAGATACTCTAAAATTGATCAATTTCGTAGGTGTCGCTTTCTTGTTTTTGTGTGTGCTTCTGATTCAAATATGATTTTTCATAAGGAATGAATCCCTTTCAGACCTATAGTAAACACTATTGGTGGGCCCACATACCATCTCGCAAAGCACCTGGCCAAGAAACTAAAACCTCTAGTGGGAAACTCTAATTCATTTGTCAGAGACTCTACCCAATTCATTGAAGAAATTAAGAACATCAAACTTGATCAAAATTAAATTTTGGTAAGTTTCGAAGTGACCTCTCTATATACCAATATCCCTATTGATGATGTCATGGAAGTAATATGCAAATTAAAGGATCCTGACACATCGAAGCTAATTGAAATTTGCATAAGATCCACCTTCTTCAACTTTATGGGGGATGTTTATAAACAAACTTGTGGAGTTTCCATGGGGTCTCCTTTGTCCCCTATTATTACCAATTTATTCATGGAATACTTTGAAGCCAAAGCCCTCATGACTTCACCCATGAAGCCAAAATTGTGGAAAATATATGTCTATGACACACTTATCATATGGCCTCATGGAAGAGAAACCCTAGAAACCTTCAAAAAACACCTAAATAGTTTATCCTCTTCCATTAAATTCATTATGGAAGTTCAGGTGAACAATAGCCTACACTTCCTTGATATACTCATCACCACGAATGATGATGGCTCCATATCTCACCAAGTGTATCGCAAAAAGACTCACACCAAGAAGTATTTACATGCCTCTCGCATCATCATCCGACCCATAAACTCGGGGTCCTCAACACCTTAGCCACCAAGGCTTTGAGAATCTCTGACAAGGAACACCTAGAAAAAGAAAAAGAACATCTTATAAAAGTTTTCCTGAAAAAGGGGTACAACAAATGTCAAGTTGTTAAACCAATAAATAAAGCAAACACCAGACCTAAGAATAATTAAATTTTGATAATATTATAGGTAAATTTAACCTCCCTTACATTTTAGGGACTACTGATAAAATCTCTTGCATCCTAAAAAAGAACATGATTTTAACCACCTTCAAACCTTTAAACACCATCAGAAGTTGCCTCAATCCGGTAAAAGATAGAATTGATCCTAAGTGTCATAAGGGTGTCTATTTAATTCCTTGCTCATGTGGCAATCCCTATGTAGGTGAAATTGGTAGATCCTTTAACACTAGAATCCAGGAACACTCTGTTGATATTAAACATAATCAATCCAAAACATGAGCTTTAGGAGAACATTCTAATAAAACCAAGCATCAAATTTCTATTGAAAATAACCACATCCTAGCTAGAAGTGGTCACTACTTCCTAAGTAAATTCAGAGAAGCCATAGAAATCAACAAGAACCCTAATAACCTCAATAGAGATGATGAATGGGCCATAAGTGAGAATTGGATTCCCACTTTATCATCCACTCTAACCCCTCCCTAAACAACTCCCTCCAACCACCTTAATGATTTATTCAATTAAAATTCATCATTACACCATTTATTAACCATTCATTTGATATCATATCCCTACTACAACTAATTTCTTAATCATCTAATTCTTACTTATTAGTTATTAATTAAATAAATCTCAACACAAGAATTCATTGTTCGTTCATTTATACCCATTTATCACTTAAACATCAATTTAAATCAATATAAATTCATATAATTTCCCCCTCTAAATTTTTTTAATAAGTATATTTATAATTGATTTTAATGAATTTTAACTTAATAATTATATTTATAATTAATCTTAATAAAAACTTTAATCAAACTTAATGTAAGTAAAAATTTTAATTATAATCGAAGTCATATAATGTTTAGCTTCCATAAATAATTTCATAACTAATGTTAATGAATTTTAATTTATTTTTATAACTATTTATAATTAAATTTAATAATTTTTAATAATATAAAAATTTAATTATAGTTTAAATTAATTATAAACCTAATCAATTGTAATTAATAATAAAAGTTTCAACTTAATAATTACATTTATAATTAATAATTAAAAACTAATTATAATTAAGATTAATTGAACGAATTGTAATTTATAATAAAAGTTTTAACAAATAAAACTAGATGTTAACTAATTTTATTGAATTATAGATGAAACTATGATTTATCAAAAATAAATAAATAATTATATTACATAAGGTTAAATTTTAGAATACCCTTTTAAAAATTTTGATTTATTTTGTAGACTTTAAGATAAAATTGTAAAAATTAAACTTTATTTTAATAAAATTTTTAAATTTGATAAACTAAATAATTAAATTTATAATTAATTTGATGAATTTTAAATAGTAAAACTTTAATTTAATAATTAAATTAATACTCCTTAAGATTATTGTCAGCTTTGCATCTCGAACATCTATTTATTGATCTAAATGATAGATAAGTCTTTCATAAATCTTTCTCATTCCAATGATGAACCATTGTTGGTGGTTCGAAACATAGATCATAACAACAAACCTAATGCGATATGAATTCATATCTGGAAGATGATTTACAGAAATATAGAAATATTGTTTGAACTGGGATCTTCTCACCTATAACCTTCCTTAAGCATGAAACATGGAAAACTGGGTTCACTCAGGAAGATGTAGGGAGCTCCAATTTGTATGCCATAGTACCAATCTTTTGTAACACCTTGTACGTACCATAATACTTTGGTGATAATTTACTATCCTTCTTAGCTTGCTTGAGAGACATTTTTTTGTATGCCTGTAGTCGTAGGAATGCCCATTCACCTACATCCACCTTCCCATTGTTTCATTCGATTCTATTCAAAAGTGTGGTTATCCTTTTTCTTCTTTATATGTCCTTATATATTGAGAGTTTGAGCGGTAATTTCTACCAGGGCATTATAAGATATTGTCAGATTCATTTGTCTTTCTTTGGGTTGGCTCCTAGTGTATATCCTCTTCTTTTGACATTTTTTGATCATTTTCTTCCTCCTCTTCACAATCGAGGTAAAATAATTTCTTCTTAGTACACTTATGACCTTTAGTGTATTTGCTATCACAACTATAACAAAGGTAATTTTCTCCTTTTTCTTCCAATTATTGTGGTGTCAAACTTGAAGGTTGTGGAAGGCTAGGAGCAACAACACTTCCATCTTTATAATTGTGAGTGGTATGATTTCTTGTTGCCCTAATTTTTCTTTCAATTTTTATTTCTAGCCTGAATGCCTTCTTTAATGAACCTCATGTTGAATATTATCCTTTAAAGTCCCTATGAAGACATCAATCCTCTCCATCTCTGGAATATCATTTATCCTTATATTCAATTTTTGGGAGTCCTCGGTGTGCTCTAACATTGAACCCTTTTGTTTGAGATTTATTAATTCTCTAAAGTTGTTTATCTTTGTATCCTCAATGTGCTATCACTTCCTACATGAAAATTGACCAAGTGATAAGTGGTTTATGAGAAAAAATTCCTTTATACCATAAAAATTGATTTGATTCTAATATAAAGATGCAATATGTACCTTTTGTAATGGTTGCACATAATGTAGATCAAAATATTTCTCCATCTGTAGTATCCATGTTATGGGATCCTTGTGATCAAAATTCCTCATATCGATCTTTGGAATATGATGGGTCTTCAATATAATGTTAGATTCTATGAAATCATGATTAAGATTTATTTTTTTCTCATCATGAGTTTCCTCTACCACATTTTCGTCATTAGGAGGCCTTGTACTAGCTTTGTCCCACCTTCCTTCAAACCTTCCATGTCTTTCTTCAAATATAATTTTATACTATCGATATTAGCTTCCATGGCACAGTATAAAAGTATTTAACTAATTTTGCTTACTAGTTCTTTTTATTTTCTTCATTCGAGTCTTTATGTTTCTTTATTTTAGGAGCTATGTATTTAAATGACTATAATTCTGTAATTTCAAATCTTCAAGTTCTAAAATTTTGGCCTGTACTAGCCCTCTAAGTCCTCTTTCTAGCCCCACACCCTTGATCAATATTGGGTTCTCCAAGGAAGAGTTATGCTAAATCTCTCAAGATGACATGATTATAGACTCGTTTAGTAGAGAGAACTTGTATATGGTGTCATGTGTCACGTTTCAACCTTAGGACCTAAAAAAAATACATAGAGAAGTACATTCCATATTCTTTCTGCAACGTCTTACGAAATTTCAATATGATGCTCAAAGGGAAAGTTATGATGATTTCCCCAGGTCACTTGTTTGGGATGTAATTCAGGATCCTACAAAAACCATAAATGTCTTGGACCATGTCTCCGAACATATTGTGAAACAAGACCTGAAATTTCAGCCCAACCTTTTCCAAGATTTTGTCTCAAATGGGTTTTGTTTTAGCTTTTGTAACTTCATAGAGAAGAAGTTATAGCCGAAATTCCACGATGACCTGTTTGGAGGAGAAAAACCCTAGAATCCAAAGCTTTGATACCAAATGTTATTAAACCAGCTCACAAAAACATAGAAAATATAGATCAATGACTTAAAAATCAGCCTCTTCAAGGGGGAAACCTCCTTTACGTTACAAAAATGAACAATTATTGGATGATACAAATGACAAGGCCTCCTTTCTATATATAGGAGTCGAAGGGGTCCCAATACAATCAGACCTTACATAACAATAATATTTTAGGGTCACAACAATAACAATAGTGGGCTTCTATGGGGCATAATAATAACAACATGGGGACTATATCGGCACAACGATACAATAAGGTGGTTGCATTAATATAAAGGAGGGGTTGCACTAGTAGTATAGGGACCTAACATTTTTATTATGATTCTATTTATATTGTTTATAGTAACTATATCTTCAATTTCTTCAGATATGAGTGGCAGCATAGAGGTTCAACACATATCCATGGCTTCCTACGGTTAGAAGTTGTTCCTGACATGGAAAGACTTGACTGGTAAAATGGTTCTGATGTACAACTTGCAAAGAGATTCTTTGAAAATTATGTAACTGCATGGAATCCATGTGACATACATCATCGCAACATAATGGTTCCATGAAGCCTCAATGATGACCCTTGCCTATTGAATACTAATTAGGTTTTCTCTTGCAATCCTCATAATGATGACGAAATATTGTTAAGCTGTGTCCAATGGTGCACAAACTATAGTGTAGATTCTTGTTTGGACAAAAAAGGAATTATTATGACATGTCAGTACAATGCTCCATGGGATCTTTGTGATGAATCAAGATTGTTGATAGATGATCAAGGAAGAAAAAAATATGAGCCAACAAGAAATGATGATAGGCTCAATGTACATAACATTGACCTTCTAAAAATGTGGCGTGCAAATTTTGATTTCCATCTAGTTCTTTCTCACTATGCTATCTTGAAATGTATTTCTAAGTATGCATCAAAAGCAGAAAGGAGGTCTAAAAGTTATCACCATATGTTAATTAGAATTTCAAATTATATTAGCTCTGAGGATCATGCTTTAGGTCCATACATAAGGTTTCTTGTAGAAATTATTGTTGACCGTGACATTGGAAATTTGTAGTGGGAAGAAAGGCTTTGAGGAAAATCTCAAGGGGTTGCTTGCAATTTTCATATGAGAATAATTTTTCTCAACATTATCAAAAGAGACGTTTTTTCCTTGAACATCTATCTTTGATAGAAATAACAAGATCTTCGAAATCCAATAGAAAGCGTAAACAAGATCCATGGAAGCTTACAGATATTCATGCTATTGTCTAGGGTTGTCTACAATTTTATTCTATTCTTGGTGGGGCTTTAGGTGAATTTGAGACCTTTTTATGGATAGAATTGTGGTTGTACAAGTTGTTTCTTGACATTCCTGCAGAAATTGACCTTTCAGCTGAAATTATTATTGAAAATTAGAGGAATTTCCAATGTCAACCATGGCATGTTGATCAAAATCCATAAATTGTCGACAATATTGAATATGAAGAAGATGGTGAATTTTCTAACCAGGAAATGAATCTTAAAGATGTATTTCAAGAATGGCATATTTTCTCACTCTTGGTTCCACCAAATGATGTGAATGTTTATGACCTCGACACCCTTGGTCGAAGGGACTTTGATATATCGTTTGACTAGGAAAGTAGAACTATTTTTAATGATGTTGCACAAGAAGATATTAATTTGATATAGAATGAAAAATCAAGGGGTGATATTATTGACCTTTCAAACGAAACACTTTCATCTGCAGATTCATTATCAGAAAAATAATGTCTTGATTTTGAAATTGTTTTAAGGCACTTTTTCTAATATGAGATTTGTGAAGCTCTTCTTATGATTGTTCAGGGCACTACAGGCACTGGGAAGTCTTTCCTTATCCATTGTATTTTTGAAGCTCTTTCTAATTTGTAAAGTAATGGAAGAAGTCCTTTGCTTCTTATTTCCCCAACAAGAATACTTGGTTTTCATATGCATGCAAAAACAATACACTCAGATCTAAAAATTCCAATTAAAGATATGCAACCACTACAGGGGTAGTCACTAGTAGTATTCCAAGAATAAATAAGACATATTAGATATGTATTGATTGATGAAATGATACTTTTATGATCAAGGTTGTTTATGCAAATAGATTCATGATTATGAGAAGCATCTCTAGAGAAAAAGAATTGCCCTTTTGGTGGTAGATCCATCATCCTTGTGGGCTACCTTAGCTAAATGCCTCCTCTGAGATATGAGCCTTTGTATATAGGTAATACAATAGGGAGAGTCTTTTGGAACAAATTCAACATTGTTGTCACTCTTGACACAATATTCCTCCAACAAGGGAATAATGAGAAACAATCTTGTTTTCATAGAGTCTTCAGTAATGTAAGTAATGTAGAACCCATTGTTGAAGATTGCAAGTTTCTTATGTTATGGGTTGATATGAGGTTGCATCCCAAAGAAAGAGATTTATTTAATTCAACAATTCACTTGTTTCCAACAAATAATTTGGTCTCCTTCCATAATAAGCATATGATAAAATCATTAAATTCTCTAATTGCAAGGTGTACTATTACACATTCAAGGCGTTTAGAAATAATTAGTGTCGATGATGATCAATTGGACTGTGAATTTTTGTTGTGTCATGGTTAGCGTGTTATGTTGACATGTAATTTGTGGGTTTAAGATGGGTTTGTGAATGGTGCACATGACTATTTTAAGGATATATTCTATATGCTTACCTCTAAGCCACCTCAACTTCCAATGTTCACAACTGTTGTTTTTGATAAGTATCTCGGCGTTCCATTCGATGCAAAAAATCCAAACATTGTGCCTATCACACAATTGATAAGAGGAAATCGAAAATGAATTACTCTAAATATGTCATCGGCTCTTACAATCCACAAGTCACAAGGATTTACATTAGAATGGGCATCAGTGGATATCAGGAATAAAGGAAAATTCTGGCTTTTGCTGGGCATTTGAGTTTCCACAAATTCTTAGCCCACCATTCCCGTTCTCACCATCCTTTTCTACCCAAATTTTGGGGAGTAAGATCCAGAATTCGCGTGGGCCCATACCAACTGATCATGCCTACCTTTCAACCTAACATTTGATATGGATAGTTCTTGGATATAATCCTTCCACACGTTCCACCAAAGGGGTCTTGAATCTAATTATTCTCCAGTTTTCCAAGATTGACCCCATATTGTAGAAAAGCCAACTTTCTCCACCTGACTTAAGAAAAGGATGCCTTTTGATTCAAGGTCTCTGATTAAACTAGGGGAAAGAGCATATTTTTCATTACAACCAACCTAGGGGTCCTTCCCTACCCTCAGATTTCCCCGTTACAAATCTGCCATGCCAAACCTTGTTCAATCACCTTCAAAGCCTTGACTGTTGCTTTCCAAACCACTGAAACAATTTTCTCTTTCTTGCTTGGATTCCTGATCCAATCTTCTAATGGTACTGGATCTATGCATTTTCTCTTTACCACTCTCATCCAGAGGTTTTCCATCTTAATGATTCTTGAGCCTGATTTCGCTGCCAAAGAGAGGCTGAAGTTAGAAATTTTTTTTATCCCCCATCCTCCCCTCTCTTTTGTCCTTGCCACTTTCTCCCAGGTGACCCATGGAAGGACATAATCCTCCTTTGAACCACCCCAGAGAAACCTACAGCATATCCTTCTTATTTTATCCAGAATCCCTTTCGGGACCCATGTTAATGTTTCCCAATATACCGGCATGGCTAGAAGCACTGATTTGATTAATGTCAATATCCCCGCTCTGGACGACCATTTATAACTCTAATGCGTAATTCTAGCTTCAATTTTAGCAATGAGCCAGTTCCAATATTTTTTCTTATAGGCATTGGGCTTCAGACAAAAGCCTAGGTACTTGAAAGGGGTTTCCATGTTACGCATATCAAAGGGAAAAAATGAAGAAATATGTGCTTTCTCTTACCTGTTCAAACCTTCCACGATTAGCTAAGATTTCCTAAAGTTTATTTGCATCCATATTGCTTTCATGAAAAGGTTAAAAAAAAAAATTAATTCCTTTATTTCGTTTGAATTTCCACTTGAGAACACCAAAATATCATCAACAAAAAGGAGATGAGATATGAACATGTTGACCGCCACTTCTAGGCCTTTTACCTTGCCTTCCCTTTTGGACTTTTGAATCAGTTGGCTCAATCCTTTTGCAACCAAGAGAAAAAGCAAGGGTGACAAGGGGAATCCTTGCCTCAAACCCATTTACCCTTTGAAAAAGGGAGTGGCTGCATCGTTTATGAGAACCGCAAAGCTGACATTTGTGATGCACCCCATGATCCAGCTGATGAATTCTATTTTGAAGCCTAAGTGTATTAGGAGCATCCTGAGATATATTCAGTTTATTCTATCATAGGCTTTTGATAAGTCGATTTTAATTACAACACCTTTCCTGTTCATCTGCTTAACACTATGCAATGTCTCCTGCGCCACACCTATAGCTTCATGAATCTGATAGCCATCCAAAAACCCAAACTATTCATTGGATATGCATCTTGACAATATTGGCTTTATTCGGACCGCAATCACTTTTGTAATAATTTTGTAGATACTATTGCACAGAGAAATAGGTCTGAAGTCTTCAAAAGATTCAGGGACTTCCTACTTAGGAATGAGAGCTATGAAAGTTTCATTGAATGGGTGGTAAACCTCTCCCTTCCTTCTAGACTCTTCAACCACTTCTGTTAATTCTCCTCCTATTTTGTCGAAGAAATGTTGAAAGAGTTCTATGGTCCACCCGTCCAGACTAGGGCTTTTGTCTCTTGACATTGATTTAATGACACTTTCTACTTCCTCCTTTGTGACTTCACTCATCAAATCCTCCGCTTCTTCCTCCTCCACATACCGAGGGAAGCTTTGAGCACTCTTGATTACTTCTGCAATGGTAATCTCACCTTGATTGGCATACATGTTCTGAAAATGGCTTCGCCCCAGGATTGAGAGAGACTCAAAGGTATTTGCCTCCCTACCTTCCTCATTCTTTAATTTCCATATTGTATTCGTGTTTTTCCTCCCTTTTGCATAATTATGGAAAAATCTCATATTTTCATCCCCGGCTTTTAGCCATATCGCTCTACTCTTTAACCTCCATTCCTCCTCTCTAGCCAAAAGAGTTTGGTTTTTGTGTTTTTCAAGAGAGAGAATCTTCTCTTTTGATTCCTGGGAAGCATAGCCATCCAACTCAGTACTTTCCAGCCTTTGGTTAAGGATGATCATTGATATTTATTTTTCCATTTATAATATTTATCATGGGGTTTAAACAATTTTGGTTTATGATATTAATTCGTTGGGGTTAAAATATCAATCTTTTAAGATTTTTAATATTGATCCCTTACATTTTCCGATCTCTTAGGTTTATAATATTTTTCTCTTCTGTTTATAATATTAAATGCTTAGGTTTATTTGTTCTTTGAGTTTATAATATTATTAATTCCTTTAGTTTATCAGTTTATCCCTTGGGTTTATTAAACCCTTGACTTTAAAATATTAATTGCTAGGGTTTATTAATTGTTTAGGATTTTAATATTAGTTTGTTGGGTTTATTTATTCCTTGGGTTTATTGATTGCTTGGGTTTATTAATCAATTTTTTTTTTATAATATTAATGCCTTCGATTTATAATATTAAATATTCATTCGGCTTATTCATCCCTCACATTTATAATATTAATAATCCCTTGAATTTATAAGAATAATAATTCCTTCGGTTTATTAAACGCCAATATTAAGGGTTTAATTTGTTAGGTTTATAATATTTATCATTTTAGTTTATTTATTCTTTGACTTTATAAGACTAACAATCTCTAAGATTTATTGATCGCTTGGGTTTATAATATTATCCAGTCTAGATCCATCTTAACTCTGGCTCTATCAAACATCGAGAGGAATCACATCTCTCAAGGTGCAAATCTTTTTTTAAGTGAAAAACTTGAGGAAAGGTTTACACCTCGAGATATTTTATCCCTCTCGACACTTGATAGGTCTAGAGTTAAGGTGGATCTAGGCTGGTTTGAGTCGTGTGTAGCCATAGAAAATATGATTAATTTTATCAAAAATATGTAAAATCATCTGATATTAATATAATAATTTTAAATACGCTAAATATGTCTTAGATTAATCTGGTCATTTTAATTTTAAATTTTCTTAGTTACCTAAGTTTCTAGAGTGATAAATATTTTGAATAACTTTAATTACGAAAATTGATAAAATAAAATTTTTGAATATAAAATGACAATGTAATAGTGTTGAATGATAGAAAATGTGAATAATAAGAATATCATAAATTACAGATAGTCTTCATTGCAATTAATCTGAAACTTTTTTCATCTACTATTCTTATTGTCAAACTTGTTACTTTTGTTGTCTTTTCATATCGATTATATGAAAGGACATGTTAAGGTATAAAGAAATTAAAATTTTAGCTCAAGATATTGTAATAAACATCATACCTTGTTTCTCTTTCTCTCCAATATTAATATGTTGAATTACTGTAAAACAAAAATCAATGTACATTGCCAATAATTTTTTATGCTTACACTAAAATGCAAAATATTAATCCAATCACTTAAAATTTAATGCACCATCATACATCCAATTACATCAAATCAGAAATCAACATCTACACTGAAAAAATGCATCTAATGCAAGAAATCAAATAAGGTTAGAAAACAACATTTACACTGAAATCAATGCATCTAATGCAAACAATCAAATATGATTAGATATCAACATTTAAACTCAAATAAATGCATCTATTGCAAGTAATAAAATAGGATCATAAACCAACATCTACATTGAAATCAATGCATCTAGTGCAAGCAATCAAAGAGGATTAGAAATCACCATCTACACTGTAATCAATTCATTTAGTGCAATCAATAAAATAGGATTAGAAATAATCTACATTGAAATCAATGCATCTAGTGCAAACAATCAAATATTATTAGAAATCAACATCTACATTGAAATCAATGCATCTAGTGCAAGCAATTAAATAGGATTAGCAATCACCATCTACATTGAAATTAATGCATTTAGTGAAAAAAATAAAATAGTACTAGAAATCATCTACATTAAAATAAATGCATTAGTGCAAGCAATCAAATATCATTAGAAATCAACATCTACACTAAAATCAATGCATCTATGCAAGCAATGAAATAGGATTAGAAATCACCATCTAAATTGAAATCTATGCATCTAGTGCAATAAATATTCTTCCCTCTCCCCCCTCTATCTATATCTATATCTAGCTCCATCTATCCTTCTTTGTCTCTCTATCTCAACCCCCCAAACACACCTGCTCTCCCACTCCATATCTATCAATCTCTCTCCATCTCTCTCTTCTTCCCTCTCTTCGCTTTCCATCTATTATCTATCTCCCTGTCTCTCTATATCACCCGCAAAACATATACTCTCTCTCCAATATATCTATCTATCCCTCCCTCTTCCTCTCCTTCTTTCTCTCTCTCTCTCTTTTCCCTCCAATCCTCTCTCTTCCGCCATCACTCTCCTCCTCTCTCTCAAGTATTGTCTCTCATTCTTCCTCTCTCTCCCTCTCTCCATCTATCTCTCTTTTTTCCCTCCAATCCTCTCTCTCTTTTCCCTCCAAGCCTCTCTCTCTCTCTCTCTCTCTCTCTCTCTCTCTCTCTCTCTCTCCAATCACTCTCTCTCTCTCCAATCCCTCTCTCTTCTCCCATCTCTCTCTCTCTCTCTCTCTCTCTCTCTCTCTCTATGTCACCATATCCATCCCTCTCCCCTTCTCTCTCCTTATCTCCCCCCATTCCCTCCACCACTCTTTTTTTGTATCATTATCTCACCCTAAACACTCTCTCTCTCTCTCTCTCTCTCTCTCTCTCTCAATATCTCCCTTTCAATTCCCTCTCTCTCCACTTCTCACTCTCTATGTATTTCTTCTTCCTTCCCTCTCTCCTCCTCTCTTTCAAGTCCTCTCTCGCCCTTTGTCTCCTAACTTCCTCAATCTTCCCCCATATCTCTCTCTCTCTCTCTCTTCATTCCTCCTCTCCCATATCCTTAAGTTTATCTCCATTTCTCCCTTGTCACTCCCCCTATCTCTCCACCTCTATCACTCCATATATCTTTTGTTCCCTCCCATATATATCCAGAGTTAATATATATCATGATATATTAATATGTGTTATAATATACAAATTTAATATTGTATTAATCCAAAGTTATTAAATTTAATAATATTAATATATAATATATTAATATGATTATTATATTTAAATAATAATAATATTTAATCTTTTAATATTAATATTAGGGTTATTATAATTTTTTTTGCATGATATTAATAATAATTTGGCCTATAGGCTTCACCTAATTAAAATTTCTTTTTTGAGTGTTAGTAAGTATAAAGAGGTTTTATTTATTTACCATAGCTCTAGTTTATTTATACTTTTATTTATTTATCATATCTCTTTTATTTACCATGGTATTTGGCCCATAGGCTTGAGATATAATTAGATGTTGATTTATAATGCTATTTGATATGTTTTTATTTATTTATCATACCTCTTTATACCTCATTTATATTTATTTGTTTACCATATCTCTTTTATAAGTATGGTATTAGGCCCATGGTATTATTAATTATTGGTCTCATGGTATTTGGCCCATAGGCTTCACCTAAATCAAACATATTTTTATATTTTTTTATAAATGTAAAGAGGTTTATGGAATAATATAAAAGGAGGTTTTAATTACTTACCATACCTCTAGCTTCTTTACATTTTTTTTTTATTTACCATATCTTGGAGTAAATATAAAAAAATGTTTTATTTATTTACCATATCTCTAGTTTATCTATACTTTTATTTATTTACCATACATCTTTTTTGAGTGTTCGTAAACTGCTTTGTATTCTAAATTTATATTGTGTTTATACTAATAATTAGATTGATTTTTAAATAGGGCCTACATTACATTAAAAATGTTAAATGTTAAGCATTATGTTTACATGTTTATGTTTTTATTTGAGATCTACCCCATACTGGGTTATTTTCATTATTTACATGTTTATGTTTTTATGTGAGATCTATCCCCATACTTGGTAAGTAATAATCATGTGAGTTTAATAATATTTTGTTTTTAGAATATTAATTCCTAGGCTTTATTAATCTCTTGTGTTTGTAATATTAATCCTTGTGCTTCTTGCCCTTAGGTTTTTAATATCTATCCCTTTGGTTCACTAATTCCTTAGGTTTATAATATTAAATGGTTAGGTTTATTAGATCCTTGGGTTTATAATATTAATAATCCCTTTGGTTTATTAATCCCTTGAGCTTAAAATTTTAGTTCTTAGGGTTTATTAATCGCTTTGGTTTTTATATTAGTTTGTTGGGTTTATTGATTTGTCTGGTTTATTAATCCTTTGTGTTTATAATATTATTTTGTTGGGTTTACTATTTCCCTTGGGTTGATTATTTCCTGGGGTTTATAATATTAAATGCTTAGGCTTATTTGTTCTTTAAGTTTATAATATTAATAATTCCTTAGGTTTATCATTTAATCCCTTGGGTTTAATAATCCCCAATATAAAAGTTTAAATAATAGTCCTAAGGATTAATATTAATCTCTTAGGTTTACAATGTTTATCCCTTGAGTTTATTGACATGTTGGGTTTATAATATTCATAGTCATGTGGGTTTATCTATCCTTTGGGTTTAAAATATTAATTCCTAGGCTTTGTTTTCCTTTATGTTTTTAATATTAATCCCTTACATTTTTTGATCCCTTGGGTTTCTAATATTTCTCCCTTGGGTTTATTAATTCCTTGGGTTAATAATATCAAATTCTTGGGTTTTTTTCATTCTTCAAGTTTATAGTATTAATAATGCCTTTGGTTTATCATTTAATCCCTGCTTTTATTAATCCCCTCACCTTAAAATATTAATTCCCAAGGTTTATTAATCATTTGAGTTTTAATATTAGTTCATTAGGTTTATTGATTCCCTCAGTATATTGATCACTTCCATTTATTAATCATTTGTTTTTGTAATATTAATGCCTTGGGTTTATTGATCTCTTATATTTATAATATTAATAATCCCTTGGTTTTATAAAACCCCAATATTAAAGGTTACATATTTGTCCAATTATTTATAATTATGTCAATATCACAATAGATTAATCTAATATGGAAATCAAACATTGTCAACCATGTTTGTTTTAGGGTTTATAATAGTCATGTAAGGGTTTATATGGCTTGGATTTCTAATTTTTATCCCTTAGGTTTATTATTCCCTTGGGTTTATATAATCAATCCCTTGGTTTTATTGATCTAAGAGTTCATATTCCTAGGGTTTAATATTATTCAGCAATGATCAACAATAAACAATCATAGTCAACCATAGTCCAATGTCGCATTGTGACAAGGATTGTCTCAATATGAAAATAAACATTGCTCAACCATGTTTATTTTAGTATTTTTAATATTTATCTAAAGGTTTTTATACCTTGGTTTTATAATATTACTCCCTCACGTTTCATATTATTCTATTAGGTTCAAAATCCCTTGAGGTTTTAGTATTAATCCCATTGTTTATTATTCCTTTGGTTTTCTAATATCAATCCCTTGGGTTTGTTATTTCTTTAGGTTTATAATATCAATCATGGTCAACCATTGTTAATCATAGCCAACCATGATCAACCATGGTTGAATGTCACATTGTGATAAGGATTGTCTTGCCATGAAAATAAATCATGTTTATTTTAGTGTTTGTAATATTTATATTATGGTTTACCAATGTTGGGTTTACAATATTAGTCCCTCGGGTTTAATACTATTCCCTTTGGTTCATAATCCCTTGCGATTTTAATATTAATCCCTTGGGTTTGTGTTTCCCTTAAGTTCATACTATTAATCCCTTGGGTGTATTATTCATTTGGGTTTATAATACCGATCATGGTCAACCATGGTCAACCATAACCAAGCATGGTCCAACATGGTCAATCATGGTCAGATCTCGCATTATGACAAATTTTGTCTCCAGATAAAAATCATGGACAATCATGGTCAACGATGGTAAACCATGATTGATGATGGTCAAACATGTTTTATAGAATGAAACATGGTCAACCATGGTCAATTATGGTCAAACATCTTTGAACATTGCATTGTCACAAAAAATTTCTCGATATGAAAATCAACCATGATCAATCATGGTCTAATGTTGCATTGTGACAAAGATTGTCTCGATATGAAAATTAACCATGGTCAACTGCTGTCCAACATGGCATTGTGGTAAGGATTGTCTCAATATGAAAATCAACCATGATCAACCATGGTCCAACCTTGCATTGTGACAAAGATTGTCTGGATATGAAAATTAACAATGGTCAACCATGGTCCAACATGCCAATCTGATAAGGATTGTCTCAATATGAAAATCAACCATGGTCAGTCATGCTTATTTTAGTGTTTATAATATTTATTTGAGTGTTTATATACGTTGGGTTTATAATATTATTCCCTTGGTTTTAATATTATCCCCTTGGGTTCGTAATCCGTTGGGATTTTAGTATTAGTCCCTTCAGTTTTCTATTCACTTGGGTTTATAATATCAATCCATTGTCTTTATAAATATTACTTATGGTAAACCATGGTCAATCATAACCAACCATATTCAACCGTGGTCAAACCATATGGATATAGAAATCAACCATGGTCAACCATGGTCCAACGTTGTGTTCTGATAAAGATTGTCTCGATATGAAAACCAATCATGGTCAATTATGGTTAACCATGGTCCAACGTTGCAATCCCTTGGGTTTATTATTATCTTGGTTTTATAATATAAATCATCGTCAACCATGGTCAAGAATAACCAACAATGGTCAACAATGGTGGGATGTCACATTGTGACAAAAACTGTCTCCATATAAAAATCATGGACAATCATGGTCAACCATGGCCGAGCATGGTTGATCATGGTCAACCATGTTTTATAGAATCAAGCATGGTCAAGCATGGTCAATCTTGGATTTTTAGAATACAAATGGTTTGTTATTCCTTTGGGTCAAACATGGTGAATCATAGTCAACAATGCACAACCGTGCTCAAATGTCGCTTTCTGACAAAGATTGTCTCAATATGAAATTTAACAATGGTCAACCATGATCCAACGTCACATTGTGACAAAAAATTAGTATTATTATTAATTATTATTATGTAAAAATGAATTAATTATTATTATTTATTATCAATTAATTAATATATATAATTATTTACCAATAATTAATTAAAAATATATATTATTGTTTAACAATATTAACTATTTAATTATTATTTATTCATTTTTTTTAGTAAATGTTATCATATTATTATAACTTATTAAAATAGAATAAAATAACAAATATTATATTTATATTTTTTCAAAAAACAATAATAAAATTTATTTCATAAATGAGTACTTATTTATTTAATTTTATAAAAAATGAGTAATCAATGAGTAATAAATTATTCTATTGTTATTATTCATTATTATTTTAATATAATAAATTTTATATTATTGATGATGATGATGATGGTGGTGGTGGTTAACATCTGTTGAGACCAAACATTGATCTATGTAAAGAAACAAATTATTTATTTTGAATTAAGATTTTATTCCTATGCTCAAAAAGCTTGGAGAGAAGCCTCCGAGCTCACTATAATTTTGGCATTGTAAAAGGCTAGGAAGGTCACTATTGTAACAAAGATTGTGAAAGTGAGATCTAATGTGGCTGTATGTGGGGCACTCTAAGAGGAAGTGGTTTTCATCCTCGATGTTCCTATTCTCACATATATGGCAGATCCTTTCCATCCATGGCGTTTTAGGAACTCCCAACGACCTGTTTCACTATAGAGCTCGTGACAATTCGTTGTAATCTTTGCTATATTAATTTTATTATAATAATAAAATAATAACTATATTAATATAATAATCATAGATATATAAATATATAAGAATATAGTTGTTATTATTTATATAATTATTAATAATTATAAGTAATCCGCTTTTAAGAAAATATACAAAATAATTATTAATGTGGTTGATATATGTTTATCGGCTTATATTAATCACATTAGAAAATGTGGTTGTATATATTTTTATTGGCGTATATCAACAAAATTTATAAATGTCATTGTGCTAATGCTAATAGTAATATAGTTGACTTATAATAGCAATGTAAATGATTATGTTTATTTAGTTATTTTTTTATTTAAAAAAATTAGTTAAATTACACTATAACTATAAAATAACATAAATAATTCATACACAAATTTCATAATTATAATGAATAGTGGAGAGATAGTTAAACTTTTTCTGAATAGAATTTACCTAAAATAACTTGATATGCAAAGGCACACTAAATTTAACTTTATTTAGTTCGACTTTCCTAACTGTCTAAATTTAACCACAGAAATAATTAACTATTTTACCCATTATAACATCATTTAAGTAATCTTCTCACATATTTTCATTTTCTATATACTGTTAAACGCATTTGCACAATACAAGTCTATATGGATAACTACCTATTATGTACGCTGTCCTCACTGGTTTTTTTTTTTTTTAATGAAATATGAATGTGTAACTGTAACGAAGGTCCAGAGTTAGTTGGATTAACCGAAGTCTAGTAATGTTGCTTCCGCTGTCGCCTGAATCTGAAGCCCCTCAAATCTTTTCCACACATTCAACCGTTTGCTACGCTGCAGTGAACTGCAAAGCTCATCCCTTCATGGATTCCAGGAGGCGATATGGCGTGCTAAGGGCTGGCCGCCTTCTCAGTTAAGGGATGGTGGAAACAATGCCAACCAAAATTCAGTGACATTTAACGAAAAAGCGATGTTTCCAGGAACAGTCTAACTGGTGAAGTCCCTAGTTTCCAGGAACAAATAATTTGCAAGGAGCTCTACTCCCTCAGTTGGAACAGTTGAAGAATATCCAGGTCCTCCTTTTGGCATATAATAATAACAAACGTACAGGTTGATCTTAGTGGATTTTGGTCAGTTATCTTGTCTTGTTTTGATAAATTTTTATATGTTTATGCATTATATGTTTGTAATATGTCTTTTCCTGATTATAAAACATTGTAAACACGTCACACTTAGAGAGTATAGATAAATCAACTTTCAAAATTTGCTTTATGGCGGCGAAAAGAACAAAGTAAATAGATTTATGACCAACGTACAAGTTTCCCATCTGCGCAACGCATACATCAACCAAAACCACTGGCAATATCTTTCACAGTTTGTATGCTAATTGAATACATGGTTATACTGTGGGACAAGAGTTTCTACTGAGCTGTGACGGCAAATTAATTTGCTTATGCCTACAATGTTTTATTAATAGTTTAATACTCGTCTCGTCTTAAAAAGAAATATGTAGATCAATGTATGTTTAAGTTATGTTATGAAGTTTTCTATATGGGAAAGAGCCATGAAATAATTCTTTAGATCTTGGTTTACTATGGCTGAATATAGTTGAAGTCTCTATTTCCTCGTAAAATTTTATTTGCTTTCATAAGATTATAGTCCAAGTATATTTTCCCTGCTCACTTCATTCATTCTGGGATTTAAATTTTATTGGTTCAGCGCGATACTTTGTTCTTCTCTGTCTTACTGTCACGTCGTACCACAACAAGTTCTTAGTGCAACGATTATTAGAGATTTCGTTTATCAACATGAGTTTATCAGAGCAGCATGTTATAGTCGGATAAAGAGATAAAGGTTTGTTACAGCTAGACAAGGACAAAGTTTTTTTTATTAGTGACCAATAGCAGTTTCAAGCAAAAGCTTGGAAAATATATAGATTCCTCAATTTAATGGCAACAACTATGATTATTGGGCATTAAGAGTGAAGACATGATTTTGTTCTAGTATATATGAAATATGAAATTCAGTAGAGACATGCAATGCGTTGGCATAAGTAGAAATAGAAATGTTGAAAGATAATAGGAAGGACTCAAATCTTCTTCTACATATTTTAAATAGGGAATGTCTCTAGAAAATATCTCAAGAAATGGCAAAGACGAAGATAGAAAAATTGCAAATGGTGAGAAGAGGTTTTAAAACAATATGTATGAAGGAGTGTGAAACAATAGAATCATTTCTACACAAGTTATTGGAATGGTAACTCAAATCAGATCTCATGTTTAGACACTTGTATGAATGAGAGCCTTTCAAAAATTTTAAAGATTTTACCAACATGGTTTGATTCTATTGTTGTGGCTATATTGGACACAAAGAATCTATCACAACTTTCAATGGGTGACCCCCAAGCCTCACTCAGTTCTCATGAACATAGGTTGAGTAGAAAAACAAAATATTTATTGGAATATGCTTTCAAGGCACAAGTTTCATTTGGTCATGGTGGTCAAGGTAAACACAAAGGAAGGTAAAAGGAGAGGAGGAAGGTAAAATTCCAAAGGAGACGATGAAGTCGAGTGTTATAGATCTAACCTATCAATATATGAAATGATACCAATGTACCCAATAACTATAAATAATCACCAAGAATAACAAGATTTGAATATAGAGAAATGCTTCACTTTATTGACATCAAACCATAGTTACCAAGTTCGAATGCGAATTAGAATTTGGATTGGATACGATCCAATAAAAATTTGACTTGAAAAATTTCAATTCGGAAAAGATTCGAAAGTATAAATCTTAAACATTTAAATATATATACTCTTTTTCTTGTAACAACAATGCCTTATCAATTTCTTCCCATTCATTTTGAGATTTAAATAAATTTTAATAATTTTAATCGCTACAAACAATTTTAAAATTAAAGTTTACTTATCAAAATTATAACACATTTGTCTTAGCTCCAAGATCTCTCTTCTTGTCAAAATTCAAAACTTCCCTCTTACTTTCAAATCTTATTTAAAAATATTTTATGATCAATATTTATTTAAAAATTAAATATTCTAAACTCAAAACTACCTTTCTTTAATTTCAAATTTTATCGAAAATCTTTTATAATTAATACATATTTAA
>APFE031407442.1:199854-234823 GCA_000404065.3 Pinus taeda
TAAAATTTACTCTTCAAGATTTTACTTTTTTAAATTATTATCTTAGCTTTTTAAACCCTTTAAAACAATACTCAAATTAAAAATAACAAATTTTTTCCACTCAAAATTTATTTCCATTTCCTACCTATAATCCCATGGCCTTTCCATTCCCTACCTGCCATAAGGCAAGTATCTATTTTATGCTTAAGGATTACTACTTTACCATTCTCAAAAACACAAATTAACAAATCCCTGCAATAAACTATAAACGGTACTTAGGTATCACTGAACTTACTATTATCTAAGACACAAATTAACAAACCCCTGCAATAAACTATAATAAATTACAAATGGTGAATTTCATGTCATCCAAATGAAGTTACCATGAACCGAATCGAACTCTCATCGAGTTATTCGATGTCCGAATCGAATTGTCGAATTTCGGTATTTATTTCTCCGATACTGGTGTATTTGGTAGCTATGTATCAAACCCTTAAGGTAGGACAGCACCATACATTCACTCCTTAAGAAAGGAGAACACTCCAAAAGCCATATGCTTGTTCATACAATAATCCTTGACATCCCTCAATGAGGAATCTCTAGCCTCTATATAGGCCTTATACATACAATACCATGGGTAATTACCATGGTTCCCTTAATACCACCTGTCTAATACCATGGACTTATTACATTATTGCTAACTACTTGTGGTCCCTTGCATGATACAAGTTAACCACCTTATCTATTACTATGGCTCATCCCATTATTACATTATTCCCTTGGGTACCTCCCTTTGTACCCCTTATTATCCCCCCTAGATATACTACATCGAGACATACCTGGATGAAGAAGATCTTCAAGTTCAAGTGAACTAGACATCACTGAAAATCCAATTCAAATTCTAAGCTAGAATCAAACACAGGTCAAAGATATGATAATTCCCAAGTCTAATGTAATTATTGCAAAATCTATGGGCATTATGCAATTGAATGTAGAAATAAGCACTATGATCTTACTAAACCAAATGCAAATTTCACAAAAGAAAACTAGAAATAATACAATATGTTCTTAGCATGCAATGTAGCACAAGAGGAGCAAAAATATATATAGTTTTTAGACTCATGTTGTAGCAATCACATGACATGGAACATAGAAATGTTTTTAAATTTGGCTGAAAGTGTGAAATCAAAAGCCACACTAAGGATTGATAATAAATTTTCTATCATGGGTAAAGTAAATGTCAATATTTTAACCAAGAAGAGGGAGAAGAAGCATATTTGAAATGTGTATTTTGTTCCACTTTTAAAACACAATCTGATAAGTATTGGACACCTTATGCAAAAGGGGCATAAATTTTTGTTTAGAAATGGAGAATGAAAAACTTAATAAATTTCCACATAAAAGGTTGATAGAAAATGCCAAAATGAGAAGCAACATAATGTTTCTGCTAAAGATAAAAATATATTTGAAGGAAGAGGGTGTTCAAGCACAACTCTCATTGAACTCATAAGATGTTGAAAGAAAATTTGAAACAGATAGACTACCTTTCAAGGAGTGATCAAATATGAATTTTGCTATGGAATCTAATATTTAGGCATCTTAACTTTGGAGGTCTAAACTTTCTACATAAGATGTACATGGTAAATGGTTTTCCACTTATAGAAAAACCATATAGCTTATGTGAAGGATGCATTTTGGGCAAAAAATCATAGATAATCATTTCCAATAGGAAAGTCAATAAGGGAAAAGGCACCCTTCAAAATTTTGCAATGCATACACCATCAATTGGTGGAAGTTATTACTTGTTGATGTTCTCAAATGACTACATAAGAAATCCATGGGTATACTCTTTGAGACATAAAAATGAATTATTTGAGCACTTTGGTCAATTCAAGGCTCTTGTTCCAAAACAAAATGGGCACTAGATCAAAGCCTTGAGAAATGATAGAGGTGGTGAATACATTTCAAATGATTTCATACATTTTTACACGAGGCTTGGAATTCATAAGTAATTTACAAAAATGTATAAACCTTAACAAAATGTTGTTGCACAAAGGAAATATAGAACAATTATGGAAATGGAAAGGAGTATGTTAAAGAAAAAGAATTTTCCAAATGAATATTCGGTTGAAGTTGTAGCTTATGCAACCTACATTATAAATAGATGTCCAAGAAAAAGGGTAGAGAACATGGTTCATGAAGAAGCGCGTACTGGAATAAAACTTAGTGTTACTTAGATGAAAGTGTTTAGATGTATGGCTTATCCGCATGTCCCAAATGAATTAAGAAAGATGATGGAAAAAATGGGGGGGGATGTATATTTTCTCGTTATAGTGATGAAACCAAGGCATATAAAATCTACAATCCAATAACGAAAAGGGTGATAATAAACAAATATGTACAGTTCATAGAAGAGGAAGCATGGGATGGAAGTTTAGAGAAGACAATTATTATGGCAACAATTCTACCGCATGAAGATAATGAGGAACTAAAAAAACAAGTAATTCTTCGATGGTGACTGCTCCTACACCTCTTCAAGCTCAACAAAGTAGTCCTCAAGTGGCATCTTAAACAATTAATATGGAAGTCCCTCACATTCAATCAAATACTCCTCCAAGTGCACAACAAAGGTTAAAAGCTCCATATTCTCTGAGTTCAACTTTAAGTGACACATGAAATCCAACTTTGGCAAGCTTGAGAAGACAAAAATATAGAAATTTGAGTGATGTTTATGAGAAAAATGAAGGTGAAAGTATGCCATTATGAATTCTTTTTTTCTTTGTTTTCTCATGTAAATGACAATTATTTTTTAAGATGAAATTAAGCAGGAAAAATGGGTAACAACAACGGATGAAGAAATAGAGGCATTGGAAAAGAATGATATATGGGAGTTAGTTAATCTTGCACAAGGAAAATAAGTCATTATTGTGAAGTGGTTCTATAAGAGAAAAAAAAAACGTAGAAGGAAATATAGAAATACATAAAGCAAGGTCTTATGTTACGGGATATAAACAACAATGTGGAATAGATGATGATAAAACATTTGCATTGGTCGTAAGAATGGAAATTGTGTGGAAAATTTTGGCAATAACAACACAACGTAAATGGAAGGTATATAAAATGGAAATGAAATCAACCTTCTTGAGTGGATTGTTGAAATAGGAAGTGTATTTGGAGCAACCACTTGGTTATGAGGTTCAAGGGAAAGAAGAAAAGGTGTACAGGTTAGATAAATCCCTTTATTGGTTGCAGCAAGAACCACACACGTGGCATAATAGGATAGGTTCATGCTTCTTAGATAATGGCTTTAGCAAAAGTGATGATGGGTCTACTCTCTAAATTGGATGAATTGATGGTAAGATTATAATTGTGGTTTTATATATAGATGATCTAATTTTCATAGGTAGTGAAGGTATCGTTATTGTTGATTTTAAAGAGGTCATGAAACATGAGTTTGAAATGATAGGTGTTAGATTGTTAAGGTACTTTCTAGGAATAGAAGTGAAACAAATGGAAGATGGAATTTTTATTTCTCAATCAAAGTGTGTAATAGTATTCTTCAAGAGGTTCAAAATGAAAAACTATAAACCTCCACCAGCTCCAATACCCGTGGGTTTAATATTGAGTAAAGAATATTGTAGCAACAATGTAAATCCAACATTGTACAAAGGTGTGGTTGGTACTTTCACATATATGACTATGGCTAGGCCTGAATTAATGTATGCAGTGAGTTTGGTTTCAAGATTCATGGAGATACCAAAGGAGACACATTGAAAAGTAGGTATAAGAATTTTAAGGTATGTTAATGGAACCAAAGGATATAGATTTTTGTATACTACATCAGATGATTTTACGCTGGTTGGATATACTGACAATGATTAGGCAGAAAGTGTATATGATAGAAATAACACATTAAGCTATGTTTTTCATTTAGGTTCATGGGTCATTTCATGGGCTTCCAAAAAACACCCGATAGTTTCTCTTTCTACACATGAAGTTAAATTTTTTGTGACAACATGGAGAACATGTCAAGCAATTTGGATGACAAGAATGATGAAATATTTATGGCATGAACAAGAATAAATGACAAAGATTGATTGTGATATCAATTCTACATATATGTTATCTAAAAGATCTATTTTTCACCAAATAAGCAGACACATTGACAGAAGGTATTGTTTCATCAGGGAGTTGATTAACGGTAGAGAAATGATTTTGGAGCATTGTAGGTCTATAGATCAATATGTTGATCTTTTCACCAAACCATTAGTAACTAGTTTTTTTGTCATATAGTAGAATATTAATGCATTATTAATATCAATATTTATGATTAAGGGGGAGTGTTGGAAATTAATTCCAACTCTCAAATTAATGAACCTCATGGTGTGACATACCTAGGGACTATAGATCAATCAACTTACATGGTTTTATTTCTAGTTAAAGGAATGCGGAAGTAAATAGATTTTCACCAACCAATAATTTTCTCATCTCCGAAACATATTTTTCCATCAAAACTATGATAATATTTACACATAGTTGTTGTAGTTTTAAATGCTTAATTAGACTATGCACTAACATAGTATACTAGACATTACATATGTGAACTAGTCAAGTATTTATTAAATTGTTTTTAATGTGTTTCCCTCATGCCATACATGAAAGTGAATTGTTAGAAACAATGCAAATGATGACACTACCGCGAGGGAGGGGTGAATCAATAGTGTGGCAAATTTATAAAATTCTTCACAAATTACACTTTTCAATCACTTTAACAATTATTCATAACATCATAGACATCAAGCACATGAGAAAGATATACAGAAGATACCAATCCTCTTTTTATTACAAGTCTTCAATTTGATTACATAATTTCCCTACAGGATACTACTTGTAGGTTTATCAACTTCTAATAAAAGGAACTTCTATCTCTGATCATTTATCAACTAGCATTAAATGGGATTTCTCCCCTATTGATTTACCAGTAACCATTGGAGGGGACTCTTGTCCTTGCTCATTTATGAGTCTCTGGTGAAAGGGATTGTTTCCCTTAAACATTTACTAGCACCCACTAGAAGGAGCTTCAACCCATGATCTAGAACATTTCACTTACCAGCCATGTTGATCTATCTTTTCATCTTTTTTCAAACTCAAAACAATAGGCCGCTTATCTCACATTCAAATAAATCTTTCTCACTGCTACTACTCACTAAAGCCACCATAGAATCACCTTCAATAATTTCACATTACTGATGTAAACACCTTCAAAAGTATCTAATTATTGATGCAAAACACCAATAATATCACCTTCAATAATTTCTAGTTACTGAACAAAATAGACACGAGACTCACCAACACCAATCACTATTGCACTTCTTTTCATATTTAAGCCCACCTTTCAGATACCAAGATTGGTCTCTGATACACCTTTAATGCATACCATTATTATGCATCATGTTGCACCAAAAAATCTTACCCACACACTCACTCATTCACCACACAATTTAGCTACTCGAATTTCACCTTTAAATAATTTTTTACTGATTTTTTTGGGATTTATCTTTAGTTAACTTATTTTTTGATATGCTACATGGATTTCTTTATTTTATGCCTTTTTCATGTTCAATTTAGTCTTGTAATTCTTCTCTTAACTTCTCAATCTATAATCTATATTTCTAGGCTCAATTTCTTAGTTAAACTATTGATTTCAGCAATTCTAGCTTTGTTACAGGATTTAACTAGAACTATCTAACTTTGGTGAATCTCTAGTTTTATCCAAACTCTTAAATCTTCCTCTTAAATATTTTTATTTTTGTTCATGCACTTAGCACTCTTCTCTACTTGGTTGATATGTTTGGCTTAACTACCCAACAATGCCGGTAAACTATCACTTACCAAAGTGTTTGACTCAATTGTCCAAGTTGCTGACTCATTCATGCCAAAGCCTAAAGGATTTTTTAATCATATAGTTTCTGACTCATTCATCCACACATGTGCACCATTCTCTTAATCATAGGTTCAAATAATTTTTAAGATGTTTCCAACTATGCAACCAAGTAAAACTCTTGGTCCTTTTTTATTTTATAAAAAAATGCTAAAACTTCCACCAAATTTACCTTAGCTCCTTTTGCGTTGGCACCTTTCTTCTTTCGTTCTATAGGACCAGGTCTTTGTGACCATTGATTCAAGGCTTCAAGCGCTTAACCTATTTAAGCCCTTAGTGGGCCAAATTTCATTGTTAATGACTCCATGCCATTCGCCTCGTTTCTACATGAAATGACCAAGAGTTGGCACTTAGCCACTCCAAGATCCTTCACGACTCTTTATAACCTCCACACCCTAGGTTCTTACCTATTGTGTAGAACATTGTGTAGGTGCTTAGCCCATACACTGCTCCATCCCAACGCTTGTTTGTGCACCCCTTTATTCACCCACTAGGGTCATGTTGTCGGGTCATGGGGGCTTCACTAAGGGACAAATATCATACCACTTGCATGCATATTGGGGGATATATATTGAGGAAAAAATGAGATAATATATTGAGCATATACTGGGGGGTAAATGGTTTATATATTGGAACGTATAAAAAATCGAGCTCAAATTTAATGAGAAAATGTAAAGGGGTATACAAAATGTTAATGAAATAATGAATAAATACGTTATCTAGTGAAGTAGGATATTTTTAAGTTGGGAATGTGTATTGGGTTCTTATTGATAGGGGATTAAATAATGTGATTTTTAGAGGTATTTTCCAATATGTAGTCAAATTAAGGGTATTGTTAAGTATGTCATGAGCACACATGGTATGCGAAATGTTCATTGAGTGAAGCCCCTATGTTTCGAGTCGACGTGTCTCATGGGGACTGCCCAACCTCATCCTCATTCATTGTTAGTTTTTTTCTAGTGTCAATGTGTCCCAGTGCTTGATTCCTGACTCTTTTTCTTTCGTCCCACTAAAAACCTGTCAGGAACTTATTTACAACATGAGTTTTCCCATGGGGTCAAATATTGCAACCAAGAGCCAATGAAAAAAATCTCTAGATTGATACAACTCTTCATCATCCTGATGTTCAATAATGACACTAATTCTCTATTTTGATCTGCAAAATATCCTTCTCGTCTCTTGCTAGTGGGATGATGTCATGTTGACTTCAAACCTACCACATGTCCACCAATGATTGGTGACACATGTCACCTAGAAATGGGCCATTCGGGTGGCCAAAACCAACAAATATGACTGCCACGTCATATGGGCTAATTACACGTTTCCATGTATCCTTTGTTAGAGCGGAAAGAAAATGCGTCCCAAGGTCCATTCTCAAACAAATTTTGTGTTAATTAAAAAACCATTGGGTTCTTCACCACTCAACTATGGCTTGTGATTTTAGGACGAGTGATCCCAGGGTGGTTGTCCACCATTGATTTGCATGATTGGCAGTATGGGAAACCACTTCCCATGGTTTCCAAGAATTTTGCCTGAGGTGTTGTCAGAATGCTATTATGTGGCCCAATACTTACCTCCCAGCCATTAGCCCTTATATTCTTTTGTCAGGATGGCTCTTTGTTATGTGTCACTTTGTAATTCCTTAAAGATAGCCCTTAGTAGGGTGACCTATCAGAGTGGCGATCTCTGCATGCTTCCCAATGTACGATGCTCTATTGCCATGTCTTAACGTCCACCACCTAATGCATTCATTGTGTGTACACAAAATAAGCATTGGGCTCATACTACTGGGCTTCTCTGCTGAGCCAAGATGCTAAGTGGGCTCTGCCTTGACCAATAAAAATAATTCCCATTGTTAGTGTTTCATCCACGTATTCCCACTCTATTACATCGTGGCACTTAACTTTTGCACCTGCTTTGAATCCTCTGGGGTCCACCCACTGTGGTACCACAGTCACGTGGTCTCCACTTTTCAGTCAATAGAAAATGGTCCCTCTACTTCCTTTTCATTCACATCTACCCAAAGTTTCATATAGAGGATCTTCCAACCTTTCCTCCAGATTTGGCACTTGTACCAACTTTGGCTATGTGCCAAATCTCATCCAACCACCTCCAACTCTTTTAAGTTTGACTTAGGATCATAAAACTTTGACTTTCTCTATCTATATCTCTCAATCTAAGAGGCCATTTTTAGACTTCCACAAACCATTGGAAATATCTTTTAGATTTCTATCCATTTGATTGGGTTTCACCTACATCTGAGATGATATGCTTTTGCAAAACTAGCTCCAAATTCTCTGCACAATTTCAACTACCTTTGCCACTATTTGTTATTTCCTTTACTAGTTTTAATGATTTTTCCTTTTACTTTTCTTTGCATGTTCCACATTTTCCATTTCCAACTCTTTTTCTTGTGCCACCTTTACCATTTCCTTTGATTTTACCTATTCCATCTCTGTTATTACCTTTTCCATCAATCCTTAGCTTGGCCACCAATGAAAACATATTTACCAATGCAGTTACTTTGCCATTTTATGTTCCTTTGCATTTGCTTTTCCATTATCACGTGTGCCATTTAATTTTTCTTTGTATTTTCCTTTACATTTTATTTACCATTATCAACTTTTCCATTTCCTTTACCATCAATTACTATATATTTCAACATTATCCCCCTTTGGTATTGATGGAAACACCAAGATCGAGCAACACATCATTATCAATGACCATTACTTTTATTTGATACTTCAACTTGTGCTTTACCAATGATCATTTACCATCTCATTTTTTTTATCAACAATACTTATACCCCTTTGAAATCAATGGAAAAGATACTAACATGATCACCCTATCAAAAAACTCCCTTTGTCTTTTGATCCTTTCGACATTGTTAACGCTCAAATCTGCCTTAGGCTGAAATAAGGCAAGACTCAAGGCCACATCAAACCATGCTCAGCCTCGTAGCTAGCCTACGAGGACAGGAGAGGGCTCTCTCCGGGTCAAACTCGGCAAAAGGTAATCGAAAAGGCTCGAGATGACAAATTGATGACTGATTTTAGGCTAGGTATTAAGTACAAAGAGTTTAGGATTGATTTTTTATGATTTTGTTGAAATCAAGGGAAAGGCAAATTTGGGTGCAGGGATGAGGCACAGTTTTTGCAGAGGACCACTTGGGGCAAGATAGGCAATTGTTTTGATGCCTTAAAGCAGATGAGATGGATAGATCAGACCGGTGAGGGGGTAAGGAGAGCAAGAGGTCTCAAGGATTCTCCTTAAACTGAAGAAAACATAGAATATTAAACAAATTTAAAGGCAAAGCATAGAAATTTCATGGATTCTACCTTAACACTTCATTTGCTTAATAAGAGAAGATTCAATAGAAATAATGATTGACATAGACAACTTACAAATACTGAGAGAAAAACACCATCAAGACATAAAGCCACATGGATCCCAAGTATTGCTGCAAAACCCTGATCTTTCCTTCGCCAAAAATGCTGGTAAAATATGTACAATATAGTCTCAAAACTATCCCAAGAGTCCAACCTCTGCTACTGAATGAAAAATTACATATATAGACCAAGCCAAACCATTCCCTAACCTCTAGGGGTAGAGCTCCTCCTGCTAGGGGCTGTTTCAACCAATTCTAAACTGAGCACTACAAACTAGGCAATTAAAGCAACTTGCCTTTATAAGCTTGGAAACCAATTCATTCATTAATTTTTTGCCATTTTATGAATGAATCTTCTAGAATAGGTAAAAAAGTGTCATGTAAACATGTAATTACATTAATTACATCAAAGAGGATGAAAAATCCCACCAAAAAGTCAAAACTAGTCAATGTTGCGTTTTCGTGGGCTGAAGGAGCAAAACTGGCAAATTTTCCCAACGCATAGCGCGCCAAATCTCTACGCGTAGCGCGCCTTTCAGGCCACTTGTGAGGCACTTCCCTGCATCCAAATGAGGCACAAGTGGGCTTGTTGGAAAGGTCTGGATGTCTACTCTCCAGCCCAAGTAGAATTTCTCGGTTTGGTGGCCATTGTCCCCTCCAAAATTGCAATCTCCCAAGACTGCTTCCTGCGTGTCCAAAAAGTGACAGAAGGTCATTTTTTGCTTGTTTTTTGACCTTTTGGGGGCTCAAATCTCCATGAAACTTCTTGGTAGTGGCTGAGAAAGTGTATTTTGTCATGAAAAATCCAAAAATCCAAACATTTCTTGAAATGGACCTCCCCAACTTAAGGGTAGCGCGCGGCGCGCTACGCGTTGGGGGCAAAAACCTGTTTTTGACAAAAAATTTCAAAAATGACCAAAATTGCTCCAAATTGTCTGAATTTTTAGATGAGGGTGTATCATTGATTTCCATTCTCCTTCAAGGTGGCTTCAGCCAAAATCTGAAGTGGATCGAGCCTTTTCCTCCGTTTTAGTGCTTTGGCCAATCGTCTCTTGAGTACCTTCATTTTTGCATTGCACACATGCATGCGGGCCCAATAATGATTTTTCATGTGGCGGAGGATATCTTTGTCCCTGTTTGCCTTGGCTATCAACTTTTCTAAATGAGTATTCACCCGAATGAGCATAGATTCCCGATCTATAGGTGTCAAATGACCGAGTCTCCTATGGGCCAATTCCCGGTCTTCACGAATCTTCCGCTGCTCATAAAGCTCATGCTCATCTTCCAACTATTTTTCGTGTTGCTCTAAATAGTTAATCACCCATTTTTCCATCTGCAATTTCTTGTGCAGTGACTCATTCTCGGCCCTTTGCTCTCGGATGATCTCCTTGAGCTCTGTGGCAGGAGAGCTAGCATCAAGATCAATGACATCTGTGTCCTGACCTCTTGAAGGACCCTCATCAATCATGGGCCTCTTGCCCCTGTCCTGAACCTGTACCTGTGCTGAAGAATATGGCGAGACCCCTTCCACATGATGTAGAGATAATACTCGCTGTGTCGATGAAGTCAACGAGACCCCTTCCACCCCGGGTGGAGATAGTACTCATCGTGCAGCTGCAAATAAGGCTCTAGGGCCTTTCTGATATGTTACGTATGCTGGAGCATCAACATGCTCAGTCTCATGAATGTCAGACTCCTGTGAAGGCCCCTCATGAAAGTCAAAATGCTGTGAAGGCCCTCCCTCATCATGGACAATCTCAGGAGGTGGGTGTGGCACCGTGAAGAAGTCGCGAGAAATGAAATCCTCCCATGGAATACCTTGCTGTGCCAACTGATGCATCACTATGATCTTGATCAGTGCATAATGATATATACTTTTGACTTGTTGTGTGGGATTCTTCCTTTTGCACTACGGGCACCATCTTTTCTATATTTCGGCACATGAAAAATGGAATGTTCATCATTCGTACCCAGGTAAAATGCATCAACAAACGGATATGGTACGGATATAAACTTGAAAATATGCCCTCACAAGTAAAGTAGCGCATAACAAGCCTCATCAAGGGTGCATACTCCTCCCTTAGGAATCTGAAAGGAAAAAGAACAGTAAGGTGCCTCATGCATCCAGATTTGATGTATGGTTGATAATGAAATTTGTCTAGCGGCTTGTGCTTGGTCCACTCTTCCCAAACATTTGGTATCCCAGTAGCTTGAGAAACAACCTCGGGTGATAGTGTGAAGTCCACTCCTGCAAGGTTCACATGACCATTGTGCAAATGTAGGAGAAACAAGCGGACTAATTCTTTGTGATGTTGAATTTGTGAGATCCTCTCACAATACTCAAAACATGATTGGTACCTAAAACAAGACATTGCAAGTGGACAAGCTTGCAAATAAGCCAAAGAGGTGGGCTCCTCTCTAACATGCCGACCACTTTTACCACTCTTGTGATGCCTCCTAGGCATTTCTTCCTCCGGTGTTGAATCACTGTCATAACCCTGCTCATAATCTGATTCGGTTTCTGACATGGTTTTGAAGACAGGATGGCTGAACTGTATATGTTGACTGTGCACACAAGTGATTGCTGTTTGACTTTTTATTCAAATGTTGTATCTTGCTTGAGCTAAGAGAGGTTTTTGTGTGCTTGCTGGCAAGTTACAGGGCAAAAAACCCAACGCGTAACGCGCCCTGCGCAATGCGTAGCACCCCTTCAACGCGTAGCACCCTTGTAAAATTACACTGTGAAAACCTTCCTGATGTGTAGCGTGCCCCCAATGCATAGCGCGCCCCTCCTGACGCGTAGCGCGCTACCAAAACTGCCCACTTTGCTCAAGAACTCATAAAATCGCCTTTGCAAGGTTTCACTTAGCTTTTGAGAGGAAAATGAGTTGCAAATGAAGAATGATGTGCTTTTATAGGCTTGCTTTAAATTTTCATTTGCCCAAAACCCACTTTATGATGTTTTGAGTTTTGACACCTTTTGAATTTAAATGGCTTTGACTTTTGGTTTCTTTTTGACAAGTTACATAATCTAAAAAACACATTTAATGATTTCTTCTTCAAAACAGAGTTTTGAAGAAGAATCATTCTCACACTGTCATACAAGACGGAGTCTAACATCGGCTCCACTAGGGATGGCAACTGCCGCTTTTTGGAGGTGCCAAGAACTGCAGAACTTTGGGAGAGCAGACAGTGCCTCCATCCATTGGGCAATGGAGTCCATTATTTCAACAAATCAACACAATTGAAGACTCAACTTATTAACTGGAAACTGACTAAATTGATTGAAAGACTAATTTGGCAAACTTCAAACTAAATTGTAATGAAACTGGAACAAAATGCTGCCTTTTGGCTGCTTATTTATTTACAAAATCTACCCTACTTTGCTGCAAAAACAATAGATCAAGTAATACTGAAGTGCCAGATCAACCATTCAAGTAAGCCTGAAAATGATGTCGCTTGAGAGTGCTTCAACCAGATCACAGATGCAATTGCTGGCAACCCTTCATGCACGTAATGAATCTGGCTATGTATAAGACAACTTGATCTATCAGTCAAACTGAAAAACATTTCCATCTATGCTGCAATAGGATCGCAATAGCCAAACTCTGTTTGCTACCCCAACTTTGCAATACTTACCTCCAGCTGCACACTGTCAATGCAAACATATGTAGGCAACTCTATTTTTTCGTGTTTCGAAGGAGGAAGAGTTTCCAAGAACTTTTTAGGGTCTCGGAAATCATATGACTAGATATGCTCATTCAAATACTGAATCTCCTTCTCAACTCTTTCAACAACTAATTCACAAACACCAGTTTTAGCTTCAAAAGGAAACTTCGAAGATTTCAAACCTTGCAGCAAGGCACTGAAAAATTCTTCATTGAGTTCAAAATCCGCTAACCAATTTCTAACATCATTTACTGCTTCACAATGTGCAGGGTTTGCCACATACCCTACCATTGCATGAGTGGATCAGCAAGCACTGGAATGTCTGGATCGAATTGGAGTCGCCAGGTGAATGGTTCAGCCTGCATATGTGTCTGATTGCTATCCACCATGAACATCAGATCTGCAATTTTATTTCATGTACTAGGACAAGACAACCAACAAGTCGAATTTTCTCCCCAACGGAGTCGCCACTATGTCAGCGCTCAAATCTGCCTTAGCCTGAAATAAGGCAAGACTCAAGGCCACATGAAACCACGCTCAGTGTCATATCTATCCCTTCGAGGACAGGAGAGGGCTCTCTCTGGGTCAAACTCGGCAAAAGGTAATCGAAAAGGCTCGAGATGGCCGAATTGATGACTGATTTTAGGCTAGGTATTAAGTACAAAGAGTTTAGGATTGATTTTTTATGATTTTGTTGAAATCAAGGGAAAGGCAAATTTGGGTGCGGGGATGAGGCACAGTATTTGCAGAGGTCCACTTGGGGCAAGATAGGCAATTGTTTTGATGCCTTAAAGCAGATGATATGGATAGATCAGACTGGTGAGGGGCTAAGGAGAGCAAGAGGTCTCAAGGATTCTCCTTAAACTGAAGAAAACATAGAATATTAAACAAATTTAAAGGTAGAGCATAGAAATTTCATGGATTCTACCTTAACACCTCATTTGCTTAATAAGAGAAGATTCAATAGAGATAATGATTGACATACACAACTTACAAATACTGAGATAAAAACACCATCAAGACATAAAGCCACATGGATCCCAAGTATTGCTGCAAAACCATGGTCTTTCCTTTGCCAAAAATGCTTGTAAAATATGTACAATATAGTCTCAAAATTATCCCAAGAGTCCAACCTCTGCTACTGAATGAAAAATTACATATATAGACCAAGCCAAACCAATCCCTAACCTCTAGGGGTCGAGATCCTCCTTCTAGGGGCTGTTTCAACCAATTCTAAACTGAGCACTACAAACTAGGCAATCAAAACAACTTGCCTCTATAAGCTTGGAATCCAATTCATTCATTAATTTTTTGCCATTTTATGAATGAATCTTCTAGCATAGGTAAAAAAGTGTCATGTCAACATGAAATTACATTAATTAAATCAAAGAGGATGAAAAATCCCACCAAAAAGTCAAAACTAGTAAATGTTGTGTTTTCCTGGGCTGAAGGTGCAAAACTGACAAATTTTCCCAACGCGTAGCGCCAAATCTCTACGTGTAGTGCGCCTTTCAGGCCACTTTTGAGGCACTTCTCGGCATCTAAATGAGGCACAAGTGGGATTTTTGGAAAGGCTTGGATGTCTACTCTCCATCCCAAGTGGGATTTCTCAATTTGGTGGCCATTTGCCCCTCCAAAATTGTAATATCCCAAGACTGCTTCTTGTGTGTCCAAAAACTGGCAGAAGGTCATTATTTTCTTGGTTTTTGACCTTTTGGGGGCTGAAATCTCCATGAAACTTTTTGGCAGTGGCTGAGAAAGTGCATTTTGTCATGAAAAATACAAACCTTTCTTGAAATGGACCTCCCCAACTTAAGGGTAGCGCGCGGCACGCTACGCGTTGGGGGCAAAAACCTGTTTTTGACAAAAAAATTCAAAAATGACCAAAATTGCTCCAAACTGTCTGAATTTTGAGCCGAGGGTGTATCATTGAGTTCCATGCTCCTTTAAGGTGGCTTCAGCCAAAATCTGAAGTGGATCGGGCCTTTTCCTCCGTTTTAGTGCTTTGGCCAATTATCTCTTGAGTACCTTCATTTTTGCATTGCACACATGCATGCGGGCCCAATAATGATTTTTCATGTGGCAGAGCATATCTTTGTCCCTGTTTGCCTTGGCTATCAACTTTTCTAAATGAGCATTCACCCGAATGAGCATAGATTCCCGATCTATAGGTGTCAAATCACCGGGTCTCCTACGGGCCAATTCCCGGTCTTCACGAATCTTCCGCTGCTCATAAAGCTCATGCTCATCTTCCAACTGTTTGTTGCGCTGCTCTAAATAGTTAATCACCCATTTTTCCATCTGCAATTTCTTGTGCAGCGACTCATTCTCAATCCTTTGCTCTCGGATGATCTCCTTGAGCTCTGAGGTAGGAGAGCTAGCATCAAGATTAATGACATCTGTGTCATGACCTCTTGAAGGACCCTCATCAATCATGGGCCTCTTGCCCCTGTCCTGAACCTGTACCTGTGCTGAAGAAGATGGTGAGACCCCTTCCACATGATGTGGAGATAATACTCGCTGTGTCGATGAAGTCAACGAGACCCCTTCCACCCTGGGTGGAGATAGTACTCGTCGTGCAGCTGCAAATAAGGCTCTGGGGCATTTTTGATATGTTACGTATGCTGGAGAATCAACATGCTCGGTCTCATGAATGTCAGACTGCTGTGAAGGCCCCTCATGAATGTTAAACTGCTGTGAAGGCCCTCCCTCATCATGGACAATCTCAGGAGGTGGGTGTGGCACCGTGAAGAAGTCGCGAGAAATGAAATCCTCCCATGGAATACCTTGCTGTGCTAACTGATGCATCACTATGATCTCGATCAGTGCATAATGATATATACTTTTGAGTGGCTGTGCAGGGTTCTTCCTTTGCACTATGGGCACCATCTTTTCTATATTACGGCACATGAAAAATGGAATGTTCATCATTCGTACCCGGGTAAAATACATCAACAAATGGATATGGTACGAATATAAACGTGAAAATCTGCCCTCACAAGTAAAATATCGCATAATAAGCCTCATCAAGGGTGGATACTCCTCCCTTAGGAATCTGAAAGGAAAAACAATAGTAAGGTGCCTCATGCATCCGGGTTTGATGTATGGTTGATAATGAAATTTGTCTAGCAGCTTGCGCTTGGTCCACTCTTCCCCAACATTTGGTATCCCGGTGGCTTGAGCAACAACCTCGGGTGATAGTGTGAAGTCCACTCCTGCAAGGTTTACATGACCATTGTGAAAATGTAGGACAAACAAGTGGACTAATTCTCTTTGATGTTGAATTTGTGAGATCCTCTCACAATACTCAAAACATGTTTGGTACCAAAAACAAGACATTGCAAGTGGACAAGCTTGCAAATAAGCCGAAGAGGTGGGCTCCTCTCTAACATGCCGACCACTTTTACCACTCTTGTGATGCCTCCTAGGCATTTCTTCCTCCGGTGTTGAATCACTGTCATAACCCTGCTCATAATTTGATTTGGTTTCTGACATGGTTTTGAAGACAGGATGGTTGAACTGTATATGTTGATTGTACACACAAGTGATTGATGTTTGACTTTTTATTCAAATGTTGTATCTTGCTTGAGCTAAGAGAGGTTTTTGTGTGCTTGCTGGCCAGTTAGAGGGCAAAGAACCCAACGCGTAGTGTGCTTTGCCCAACGCGTAGCACCCCTTCAATGCATAGTGCCCTTGTAAAATTACACTGCGAAAACCTTCCTGACGCGTAGCGTGCCCCCAACGCGTAGCGTGGCCCTCCTGACGCATAGCACGCTACCAAAACTGCCCACTTTGCTCAAGAACTCATAAAATCACCTTTGCAAGGTTTCACTTAGCTTGTGAGAGGCAAATGAGTTGCAAATGAAGAATGATGTGCTTTTATAGGCTTCTTTTAAATTTTCATTTGCCCAAAACCCACTTTATAATGTTTTGAGTTTTGACACTTTTTGAATTTAATTGGCTCTGACTTTTGGTTTCTTTTTGACAAATTACATATTCTAAAAAACACATTTAATGATTTCTTCTTCAAAACAGGGTTTTGAAGAAGAACCATTCTCACACTGTCATACCTGACGGAGTCTAACGGACATGTCAAATGATTCTTCTTATGCTGAAAACCTCAGGTACCTCTGATTTGATCCAAGAAACTTCCTCTTTGTCATGTGAAGAAGATTGAGTTGAAGGGAAATTAATATTTACTCCCAATCTTTGCCTCAAGCACAAAAGACAGATCTCTTGATGAAACAACACATGCTTCTGAAACTGAGTCATATTAAAATAATTCCTGCTAGTGTGAGTCTCATCTATGATTACATTCATAGTAGTGGCTACCTAGACACATACACCTGACATCTAGAAATAAGAACAATGTTTTCTATGGATGACACCATCAAAGTACAACCATTAGAAGTGAATAGAGAGACTCTTATCAATGCATGCCTAGACCAATAACTTAGCTTGTATCTCTCCTTGTAGACTTCTAATGACAAAAAACTCATCATGATTCTCTTGAATCATAATCATATTAATCAGTACTTGCCTACCAACATTTTAACTTACAGATAACAAAACCCCATACCCTTTGAAACAAAATCTAATGACTATAAATACCAATTGATAGTACCCTTGATACCAATTTAAAATGATTCCAATTGCTAAATCAATGCTACATTTAGGATTTACTGAGAACTTAATAATTGGGAATTGGGTTATGGTTTCTACATTTAGCATTTAACATTTAGTATTTAGCATTTGTTCATCTGGTAGAGTTATGGTTACTCTAGTCAACATGGAAAAGTAGTGTGGATTAGAAGTTGTTAGCATATTTTCTTTATGGAAATCAAAATTGAAGTGGTTGTTGAGAAGGTTCGCGACTCTAATAATTTACAATTACATCATCTTTTTTAGTTATAAGAAATGATTGCATAGAATAAAAGAAAAGAAACGGCCCAAGAAGGAAAAAAAGTGTAGATAAACCAATAGGACCATGGAAAAGTTGTAAATAGGGACAAGTAGTTAAAGTAGAGTGTAGTGATTAGTGAAAATACACCTTTCAAAAGTGTGAGTAAGGGAAGAACACATGCAAGAGTAGTATGAAAATGTGGAGATGAAAATGATTAGGTGAATGAGAAACTTGTGTGAAGTGATAGGATATTTGTAGAGATCTAATCCTATAAGAGATAAAAAGAAAGGAAAAAGTTAGTCTAGTAGTAGATCTAAGTTAAAATATGTGAAAAAAGTGTGTGAAGTTGAGGAGTGTGAGATCAAAGTACATAAGGAGTTTGTAGAATATACTGTTATACAATGTATCATGACAGAAGACTACTATTGAATTATAGATAAAATATTGTTGTTGTGAAAAATTAATACAAAGGAGATCAAAATTGAAGAGTTTGTTATATTTAAAGTGTTCGCCTCTAGATAGAATATGAAAATGTGATGAAATGGATATATATAGGATAAAAGAAATGTAATCAACATATCTATAAGGGATTTGTGTGTCTAGTATGTTTCTAGTTGTAAATTCGATGGAATGGTGTGTCTAGTATGTTTGTAGTTGTAAATTCGATGGAATGGTGTGTCTAGCAAGTTGGTACTTACAAAAAAGATGGGGTTGGTGCCTAAAAATATGAGAGATGGGCAGATCTTGTAGGTTGGTTCTTAACAATATTGTAATAGTAGTTTGGTTCCTCTTTAAACATATAAATCAATCAATTTTTGTGATTTTCTCCTATATGGGTTTCGAATTATATCTTGCATTCGACCCTTTGATGCATTTAGTGTATTTCTTTGTGATTAAATGCTTTAAATAGTTGTTAAATTGTACTATATTGACTCGCACGCCATCCCATAAACCAAAAACAAGTAGTTATAGTTATGTAATATATAAACATGAAATACATCATGAATATGTTCTAATGGTCAAAGTAATGCAAGTCGATAAGCTATCATTCCCTTCCTTCTGATAATTTAAAATGGTCTAACAAACCATGGAGACAAATTTTCTCCCTCTTCAAACTTCATTGAGATCTTTTGAGGTTTGATTCTTATGAATACTTTACTTATAATATCATAACTATGATCATTTTAATTAGCATCAACATAACTCCTTTTCTTTCCTAAGCTTCCTTCAATCTTGGTTTAATTATTATTCATCAATTTATTCTATTATGTGCAGTGCTATTAGAACTCTATATTTGAGTATATTTAAAATAAAATGTGTCCTACATTTCCTTTAATACAAAAAATCAAACGGTGCCATTTTGATAGATTTTTCGTAGATGTTTTCATACGAAAATTCAATGAGTGGTAAAAATCCTTCCATCTATTTTGTTTATCCATGAAATAAATAATAATATATCTTCTATTATTAGGTTGGTCTAATTAGCCTATCTATTAGACTCTAGATGATAAGTCATATTATAATTCACATGAGTTCACATAGGTTCTTGGAAACTCATCCACAATCTACCAATAAACAATACTCCCTTATTAGAGATGATTTTCTTTGGGACTCTATGCAACATTAATATTTCATAATTGAAAACATGAACTATCTTGGGATCTTTATTAATAGTTAGAATTGGTATAAAGTGAGATCTCTTGGTCAAGATACCACTACCACAAATATGGAATATGTATTCTTCTCATAAATATTGGCAATCTTGTTATACCATTGAAATGACTTCACATTTCAAGTTTGGAAGGTATTTCTGAGGATGCAAATATATTTTAGGATGTCAATTTTATTCCTTCAGTTGCTATAATTCAAGGAAATTCACCATTAAATTTACTATAATTTCTTTTTCCCTTTCTAAAAGAAAAATAATTTCAACTATGAGTTAATCCTTATTAAACTAGGATATGCATGTATACAACTTTATGATATCCACTTAGAATTAATTGGCATACTTATTCATTATATGGCATGCAAATTATTTTGTATAATCATAATAGGACATCACTCTCCTTGACATTTTATAATTCTCAATAATTATTTTTCTAATTCCTTCGTTATTAGTCCCTGTCGCCTATGGCAGTGGGCTATTGTAATCGAAATGAAGCTGTAGAATTATTATTATTCACCATTAACCTAAAGTTTTAAAATTTGTTTTATGAAACAAATGTTGTTTAGCCTATGAAATTGACCAAATGATTTCGAGGACTAGTCGAGACAAATCAAATATTTGATCATCTTATTTAGCCTCTTCCCAAGGAAAATAGGCTATATGCTTCATGTTTTTCCATATAAATTCTGTTTATATGATGTATTAGTTTTAAATAAAAACTAATGCTAACATTAGTTTGCAAGAATTAAATGTTTGGGGTAATATTTCGGGTAACGTTTTGGGCTATTTTCTAATGTATATATATAGAAGGACGAGGACATGATAGTTTGCATGCAATGGTGTGCTGTCAAGTTACAGGTGAAGGGTATTAGCTAGTAGTCCGTCAAGTCATCTGCGAAGGGTATTAGCCAGTAGTCTATCAAGTCACAGGCAAAGGGTATCAGCGAGCAGTCGCCTTCCATGTATGCCTACTTTGGAGTGTTTTCAAGTCAGTGTGTTGTCAAGTCACAAGCAAAGGGTGTTAGCCACAACCGCTCCCAGCCACTCCCATGTATGTATGCTTTTCTCGCTCATTCACTTGCTCAACCTGAGCTTGTGACCATTACCTAAGCTTTCTCGACTTCAGCGTGTGATCATTACCTAAGAATTACCTAAACTTTTCTCCGTGGATGCTATGCATGGCACTGGAAGTTCTTACTGTTATATGTTTGTCTTTCAGAAGTGCTCGGGAGTTCTAGATGTTGCGTGGAACATGATCATACGTTGAGCTGGTGAAAATTCAGTTGCTCTTAGTCCTTAAGTTGTTCCCTGGCTTCTTTATGCACATATGTTCTTACAAGTATCTCAGTCGCTCTTAGTCCTTAAGTAGACTTCCCTGGTTTCTTTCTACTTCCCTGCTTTCTTTTTGCACGTAGGTTCTTAATCACACAGAGAGTAAGCAGGTCAGTGTGCATTGAATGAATGATGAAAGTAAACAAGTCAATGTGTAGTAGTAGGTATTTATTAATGAAAACTCAGAGGGTAAGCAGGTCAGTGTGCATTGAATGAACAATAAAAGTAAACAAGTAAGTAAGTGTGTAGTAGTAGGTATTTATTAATAAAAAGTAAGCAGGTCAGTGTGCATTGAAAGAATGATAAAAGTAAACAAGTAAGTGTGTAGTAGTAGGTATTTATTAATAAAAAGTAAGCAGGTCAGTGTGCATTGAAAGAATGATAAAAGTAAACAAGTAAGTGTGTAGTAGTAGGTATTTATTAATAAAAAGTAAGCAGGTCAGTGTGCATTGAAAGAATGATAAAAGTAAACAAGTAAGTGTGTAGTAGTAAGTATTTATTAATAAAAACTTATGGATGAATATGAAGTGGAAAGATTACTCAGTGCTCACATGCTTTTATATATATAAAGAGTGCAGAAATAATCACTTCATTTATATATCAATAATTTCGGTTGATTTGTAAACTCAGAGAAATAGGAAATGCTACCGATATCAATAATTTGGGTTGATTTGTAAACTGAGAAAAATAGGCAAGACTGGAAATATATATCAATAATTTGGGCTAATTTGTAAACTCGAAGAAATAGGAAATGTTGATACAAATGCACTTAACCATCAATAATTTGGGCTGATTTCTAAACTCAGAGAAATAAGCAACATTGATACAAATGTACTTAACCATCAATAATTTGGGCTGATTTGTAAACTCAGAGAAATAAGCAATATTGATACAAATGTACTTAACCATAGACTTTGGACCTAAACATCTATATGATAAATTGTCAATTAAATTGTCAATTAATACACAATGAGTGAACAAGAAGTTAAGAGAACCTGGTGAAATCAGTAGCCACATAAATCCGTTTGAGAATTCCAATCAGCTCCAGCGAGCTTCCTCCAGCAGATTAACAAACATTCAAGTTTGATATATAAATATATGCCCAGAAATGTACAACACATTGTTCGAGGTAATAAACAAACACCGCATGTCCTTTATAAGTTCACGAACAATGGTACAGGTTGCCCCTTCCGTTCAACCTTTATGCACAATAAATAATTACAAGGAAACTGATCCCTCCTCAAATCAAATCTGTTACAACCCCAGCTAGCCCTCAAGCATTGATATGTCCTCACAGCACATTAAATGTAGAAAGAGAGATATATCAGCTGCAATGCACATCTAGAGAGGGAGCGACCATTCTATGAATGTTTACCAATTCCAACAAGGGAATACGTCTCCACTTGATTAGGAATATACTATCAAACACAACCCCTTTTAAAAAATGCTTAGCTATTTTGTTCACCCTCTCCTACTGATTTTGAAATATTTTCAAATTCCACATTTAAAACGAGAAAACTAAATGATTGCAGTTCTAGAATCTTTCCACCTTTAAACCAAGAATCTTAAATGATTGCAGTAATGGTTTATCCTTCAAGAAAGATGCCAAAAACTTATAGAATTTTTTCTGCTATTTATAATGCCTTGAAATGAGTTTTTCTGTGTGGATTTGGATAACACACACTGTAAATAATAGCTTTTCCTAAGAAAGAAACTTTGAAACTCTTCCAAAGATATACTAAGTAGAGAAATCATTAGATATTCGACTTCGAATTAAAACCAAAATTGATTTCCATGGAAAACGCTCTTTCTATTAATTGAAAAATTCAATACAGGGGACAAGGATTATGGTTGGGCAATTAAAGCACCCACCGAGCAAATTTGTAGAGAAACACTTACACAGCTAGGAATCAACTAAGTATCTAGCAATCAATTGAATTAAAGGAAGGACACCAATAGAGATCAATTTCCTTCAATGAGGTCGGTCGCATTCCCAAATAAATTTGGTAATAAAGTAACTTCGTCATTTAGCATACCATATACCAAGCCATTGGTTTCCCACTCTTTATCTTTATCTAGAACAACGTAGGCTCTCCATGCCCTTTCCTGTGGTGCTAAGCCGTGCCCTGCCCTTTCTTTGACTTGGTTCTTTGTTTTCTCAACGCGTGCCTCCAAGAGCAAAGCAACATCCTCCCTTGTTACAGAGAGCCTAAGAAGGCGGAGGTTTTGAAATGATGTTTCCACCAACTCATTCAACAACCAATGCAGCCATGTCGTAAGAATTCTGCAATATCAAATATGGGAACAGGTGAGCCTCAAACGTTCCGTAAGAAAACTGTAGAGCACTCACTGAAAGTAGCACCATCGTTCAGAAAGAAGCCACAAGTGGTGACCATGCATTGTGTCCTACTGCCTTTTTTGGATGGCGAGGAAGAAGGGAACGTTAAGTGGTGACTATGAATCTTGTCCAACTGTCTATTATGGATCACAAGGAAGAAACGAATGTCAATCACTACCATCTTCTAGGAATTTAAGAAAAACTTGTCACATTTAAAAGCCCAAGCAAATTAATTCGTGGGGGTATGGATTCTTCCCAGGTCTTCAATCTTTCCGCGGGAGAATACATCTCGATTTCGCATCAAATAAGTGGTACTGTGGTATGCAAGGTCCTCTACCAAGGAAGGTCTTGCTTATTGCGAAGAATGGGGTCCAAATTTAGGTAGGTTACAGTAGCAGGGTAGAAACTAGTTAACTAGGATTTGTTTCGTTTCTAGATTAAAACAAAAAAAGAAATTATATTCAGACATGCATCCTTGAAATAGTCACTTCGTTCAAGATCCTAAGCCAAAAATTCAACCTTCAACCTTCAGTTAGTGTCGATTCGTTGCTGCAAGTTGCATGAAGGCTTCATGATGTATTCCCAATTTGGCAAGGACTTGCTGCTTAGCGGCACTCCTTGTTTCTCTTTACCATTCATCACCAATTTGTAATTCTTGCAATTTCTCTCTCAATTATTTCTTTAAAGGGGTAATTGAAAGCATTCTCATTCTTTGAGTCAATTTATTTTCTACTTTATTTACTATCCCTTTTATGTAGGTTATGTAAAAGTCATACTATTTAATTAGTTCAAACCATCTTCTTTGTCCAACGTTCAAATTCTCTTGTCTGAAAATTTGTTAATCCACAATTATTCTTCTTCAATTCAAATTTTCTATCGGGCAAGTAGTGTATCCAAATCCTTAAGGCATACACAATTTCCTCCATTTCCAAATCATGTTTCACATAATACTCTTCATTTTATTGAATCTTCTTGGATGCATATGTTATTACCTAGTCTTCTTCCATAAGTACCCATCATATTCCTTCTTTTATTCCTTCTTTTGATGAATCAATACATAGAAACGGTTCTTGTTTCATGTTACGTACTTTTGTAAAATTGCTCATTAACAATTCCTTTATTATGTTAAAATCATCTTCACACATTTCATTCAAATTAAACATCTTGTTCTTCTTTTGGGAACTTCCTATGGGTTTTTCTATATTTGAAAATATTTCTATGAATCTATGATTATAACTTGGTAACCCCACAAAAATGTGAAATTAATGTACATTAGTTAAGTCGGAAAATCAATAATGGCCTCAACGTTAAGTGGATTTTTTTGATACCTTCTCCTCAAATAATGTGTCTTAGATAATGCATTTGGGACATATAAAATAAACACTCGCACAACATAACATATAATTAGTTTTCTCTTACACATTATAAAATGATCGTGAAAGGTCCCTTGTTATCTTATATGACTCCAAAATAAATTAAGATATAGTTAATAAATACTTTCACAAACTTTTTTTAATATTCTCTAAATACTCCATTCATTAGGCACATGAAAACTTATATGGAATTATTTAATTCAGAAGGTAATACTATGAACTCACAATTATCTATACGTAATCTTCATGATCCTTTTTCTTTTAAATGAAAATTACTAGCATTTTCCATGGTGAACACTACGTCATATAAGTCCAAATCTATCAACTCATTTAATTGAATCTACAATTCTTTTAATTTGGGCGTTGACATACAAAAGGGTGTCTTAGCAATAGTTTATGTGCCATGTTTTAGTTTAATTTTAAAATATATATCTCTTTTCACATGTGTTCCACATAATTCCTCTACAAATAAATTCTTTAATTTATGTAATATTGGATAGTTATCCAATTCTTCAAAATCTTTTTTATTGGTCAAATATGTGATAGTTTGCCATTGAAATCCTTCACGTAAGATTCCTATTAACTACATTGATGAGATTAATCTTGATAAAACTCATTTTAACAATTGGCAACTTCTTTAAACATCATCATTAGTAAATTTCTATACCTTATCCTTGTAGTCTAATATTGTATCATGATGTTATAACTAATCCTTCCTAATAAAAATATCATAAGGCGTTATTACAATTACATATGAATGAAATATTAGCCTTAAAACACTCAGATAAGTCTTAGGTTCATCACTAACTTACCCAGTTTATGCTTCATTTCCAAATCCATTTATATGTGTCTAAAATTGTGACATTCTATTGCTTCTCTTTTAATTTTAGGTAATGCATTATTAAAATTAAAATATTGGGTGGAAGTTGGGTCTATTAAAATTTTAAAAAATAATCATGAATTTTACATGTAACCTTCAAAATGGTGGACTGATGCTCAACTTGGTGCTTGATCAACATTACATGAATCTAATGGGCCTTACCAAAACCTCCAACAATAGTCTATTATTTTATCTAGTTAGACTTCCCATAGCTAAATAATATATCTCTCGTGGTGTGCACCTCAATAGGTCCAACACCCCTTCTTCGGAGTTTGACTCACACTATGAGTAGTACTAAAAATTTGGCCTGGAACTCTCCTAATTAGAAAGTAATATTCCTTGGCATGATACTAAGATTTTGTACAAAATTATTTACTATATGGAACTATTATGTTTGAAGAGAATTTTATACTATGGATTGGGGCTGATACACTAGTGGTCGATATGGTGTTTCTAGTTTTGTACTGACCTTCTTTAGTTATTTCGGAGCTTGAATCAAATTATGAGTAGTACTATTAAACTTGCCTAGAACTCTCCTAATTAGAAAGGACTATTCCTCAGGATGATACTGAGATGTAGTGCAAAATTGATGCACTAGATGGAACTATTATGTTTGAGAGAATTTTATACTATGGATTGGGATTGATGCAATAGTGGTTGATATGGTGTTTCTTGTTTTCTACTGACCTTCTTTAGTTATTATGAATAATTATTTTTTATTGTTTCTATGGTGTTTATTATTAAATTCATGCTTATTATAAGAGGGTTTTCGGTGTGGAGCATGATTATTTATAGGTCTTTGTTTCAACTTGATGTATACCCGAGGAAGTTTTGTACACCTCTCCATGGCGGTGGGGTGCGGGGCGGACTTGGCCCCTTGCAGGGATTCAAGGAGGGCCGATCCCCCCTGGCTGCGAGGTCTGGGGGCAGCGATCCCATGGTGGGGGTTTCGGGGGCAGCACCTCCGAAGCTAAAAACAAATGTAGAATTGCCTTGTAAAAGTATAGTAATTTCTAGTCAATTTGGGTCATTCACTAGGCGGATGATCTGATGGTAGAACATTTGTTTAGTTTAGTGTTTTTTCCCTAGAAAGAAACCCTTCTCTTCATATGAGGACATTATATTGAGGCTGTGTAATAGATGTGTATTCTCCAAGCGAGAAAGAGAGATGTGATACTGTGAGAGAAAAAAAAGGATATTATAATGGATCTGTTGTAGGTTGTGTCTGTTCATTTTGCTGGATAATAGAAAAGAAGGATCAGTTGTTTAAGGTGGACGTAGCCTAAACTAGGTGAACCACGTATATCTATGTCTCTCTAGTTTTATGCATTTTGTGTGTTTATATTTATGCAATATTTTATGTATTCCATTTCTCTATAATATATAATTTTCTAACAACTGGTATCAGAGCCCAAGGTCTATTTGACTGACAAACTCGCAAGAGAGAAGGGTTCCTAGTTTGAGTGGAAGCAATGGTGGAAGACAGTACGTTTAGGGTTGAGAAATTTAATGGCCAAAACTTCTTGTTGTGGAAGATGCAGATAGAAGATTATCTATATCCGAAATATCTGTACCTACCATTGGGTAGAAAAACAACGATGTCGATGGCTATGATAGATGAAGAATGGAACCTTCTCGATAGAAAGACACTTGGAGCAATATAGTTGTGCCTCACAGCATCAGTCACCTTCAACATTTCGAAGGAAACAACGACATAGGGTTTGATTAAGGCATTGGCAAAACTATATGAAAAACCCTCAACCTCAAACAAGGTATTTCTTATGAAACGATTATTCAATATGAAGATGTCGAAAGGTGGATCTGTTGCAGACTATTTGAATGATTTTAATATTGTTACAAGTCAGTTAAGTTCTCTAGGGGTAAACTTTGATGAAAAAGTTAGAGCTCTGTTATTCTTGTGCTCATTGCCAGAATGTTGGAATGGTTTAGTAATGGACATTAGTAACTTTGTTTTTGGATCTAGTAATTTAAAGTTTAATGATGTTGTAGGTGCTATCCTAAGCAAGGAAATGCAATGGAAAAGCTCTGGTGAGACATTAGGTAATGCTTTGAATGTAGAGTCTAGGGGAAGAAAAATGGAAAGAGGAAAGAGCTCAAGATATCACAGTAAATCAAGGAAAGGTAGATCCAAGTATAGGTCAGGGATACTGTGCTGGAAATGCAGAAAGAAAGGACACATAAAGAAAGACTATAGATCTTGGAAGAGAAAAGAAGGAGATGCACAGCAAGAAAACAATCATGAAGAAAATGTCACAGTTGAGGTGTTACAAGATTCTTTGATTCTTTCTTTCAAAAATATTATTGCAGGGGCTTCATTCCATGCCACACTTGATAAGAAATATTTTCATGACTATGTTGAAGGAGATTTTGGACAAGTCCATTTGGGTGATTATAAACCCTATAAAATTGTTGGAATGGGTAAGGTTCTTGTAAAATAACAGAATGAAAACCAATGGCTATTGAAGGAGGTAAGGCATGGTCCAGATCTAAAGAAAAATCTAATTTCAACAGGGCAGTTAGGCGATGAAGATTGTGTGACAACTTTCACAGATAAAGCTTGGAAGCTCACCAAAGAAGCCTTGGTAATAGCAAAACATGAAAATGTTGGTACATTGTATTTATGCAATGGTATTTCTAACTTTATTAATGCTTTAACTTCCAAAGGAGTAGATGTAGCATTATGGCAGCATAGGCTCGGACATATCAGTGAGAAGGGGATGAAGATTCTTCACCCAAGGAATTTGTTGTTGGGTTTGAAGAATGTTGATTTGAACTTCTGTGAGAATTGCATTTATGGAAAACAGAAGAGAGTCGGATTTATTAGAGTTGGGAAAGAAAAGAAGTGCGAAAAATTAGAGATTGTGCATACAAATATATGGGGACCTGCTCAGGTATCATCTCTTGGTGGCTCTCATTATTATGTTACTTTTATTAATGATGCAACTAGAAAAGCATGGATTTATTGATTAAGGATAAATCTAATGTATTTGATACTTTCAAGAAATGGAAAGTTTTGGTTGAGATTGAGACATGAAAGAAATTGAAGTGTCTCAAATTAGACAATGGAGGTGAATATTGCAGAAAAGAGTTTGATAGGTACTGTTCAGAGAATGGAATTCATGGGGAGAAGACAATTCCAAGAAAACCACAAGAAAATGGTGTGTCAAAAAGGATGAACAAAAAAATCATGGAGCGTGCAAGGTGCATGAGATTGCATGCAGGATTGCCTTTACAGTTTTGGGTAGATGCTATAGATACTACTGTTTATCTAAAAAACAGAGGGCCTTCAAGTTCTTTGGATGCTAGTGTTCCACAGGAAGCATGGACAGGTAAAAAGGTAAACTACTCTTTTTTAAAACCTTTTGGTTGTGAGGCCTTTGCCCATATTAATAAATAAGATAGAACAAAGCTTGAGGAAAAATCGAAGAAATATACCTTTAATGGATATGGTGTTAATGATTTTTGTTATCACTTATATGATTATAAAAATCACAAAATCATTATGAGCAGAGATGTAATATTCAACGAAAAGGTCTTGTATAAGAATCAATTGTAGGAAAAGAAACAGGAAAAAGAAAACAAGGAATGCATAGTTCTTTATGAGATCACTGAAAAAGTAAAGGTTCCTAAAAATAATAATAAGCAACAATCACAACAACAACAACCACCACAACAACATCTGGCACCCCAAACACCTAAAGGTGATGTTAGAAGATCTACTAGGATAAGTATACCCCCTAAACGATACTCTCTTTCATTATATTATTTATTATTGACTGATTCTGGTGAACCCGAATGTTATGAAGAGGAAATGCAAGTTGACAGAAGGAAGAAGTTGGAGCTAGCCATGGAAGAAGAGATGGACGCCTTAATGCATAACCAGACTTGGGACTTAGTCAGGTTGCCTGCAGGTAAAACTAAATTGCAGAATAAATGGGTTTACAGGCTGAAGGAAGAAGATGGAGGAAAACAGAGGTGCAAAGCTAGACTTGTGGTGAAAGAGTTTTCACAAAAGAAAGGTATTTATTTTGATGAAATATTTTCTCCTATCATTGAAATGACTTCAACGAGAACTATTTTAAGTCTAGTAGGAATTGAATATTTGCATCTTGAGCCATTAGATGTACAGACAACGTTTCTCCATGGGGATTTGGAGGAAGAGGTATATATACAGCAGCCACAAGGATATGAGGTGAAAGAGAAGGAGAAACTAGTGTGCAAGTTGAAGAAGAGCTTGTATGGCTTAAAACAGGCTCCAAGGTAGTGGTATCTGAAATTTGACAAGTTTTTGTTTGAACAAGGTTATACTAGATGTCACTCTGACCATTGTGTTTATCTGAAAAAGAAAAATGATGGCAGCTATATTATATTGTTATTGTATGTGGATGACATGCTTGTTGTAGGGTCTAAAATGTAGGAAATAAATGTGCTCAAAAGAAAATTAGCAAATTCATTTGCAATGAAGGATTTGGGAGATGCAAAACAATTCCTTGGTATGAGAATAACTAGAGATAGGAAAATTCGCAAATTAACATTGTCTCAAAATGATTAGATACAAAAGGTGTTGAAAAGATTTAATATACACAATGCAAAACCAGTTAGTACACCTATTGCTAGCGATTTCACACTTATTAAGGAAATGTGCCCAAAGACACAAGAAGACAAAGATTATATGTCTAAAGTTCCATATGCATCAACAGTTGGAAGCTTAATGTATGCAATGGTCTGCACAAGAACTGATATTGCACATGTAGTGGGAGTTGTAAGAAGGTACATGAACAATCCAAGAAAGGAACATTGGATGGTAGTGAAATGGATCCTCAGATATTTGAAAGGTACCACAAATCAAGTATTACACTTTGGCGGTTCAAACATTTCTCTACAGGGATATGTTGATGAAAATATGGCAAGTGACAGAGATAACAAGAGGAGCACTACAGGACATCTATTTACTGTAGGTGGAACAACTATCAATTAGGTTTCAAAAATTCAAAGTGTTGTTGCACTTTCAACAACAGAAGCAGAGTATGTTTCTGCTACAGAGGCTAGTAAAGAAATGATTTGGTTACAAAGGTTTATGGTTGAATTGAGTAAGAAGCATGATATGGGCATCGTATACAGTGATAGCCAAAGTGCCATTCATCTTGCAAATAACTCAGTGTTTCATTCCAGAACTAAACACATACAGCTCAAGTACCATTTCATATGATTAGTGTTGGAAGATGGAGATTTGAAGCTGGAAAAGATACACACTAGCCAAAATCGTGTAGATATGCTAACAAAAGTTGTCATTAGGGAGAAACTGGGAATATGCTCAGTTTCAATTGGTCTTCAAGGATGATGATGAAGATGAGAAGCAACCAAGTCCAAAGAAGAGTCATTGTCCAATAAATGAAGTAGTGGTGAAGTTGCTACAATCATTCTCCAAGTGGGAGATTATTGGGTGTGGAGCATGATTATTTAGAGGTCTTTCTTTCAGCCGAATGTATACCTTAGTAAGTTTTGTACACCCCTCCATGTGGGTGGCGGGCGGGGTTTGGGGGCGGGGGGCGCGGGGGAGATTTGTCGCCCCTGCGAGGGTTCAGGGGGGCTGATCCCCCCCTGGCTGGGGTGTCTGGGGGTTAGCGATCTCCTGGCGGGGGTTTTTGGGGGCAGTGCCCCCGAAGCTAAAATTAGATGAAAAAATGCCTTGTAAAAGTATAGTAATTTCTAGTCTATCTGGGTAATTCATTAGGCAGATGATATGACAATAGAACTTATGTTTAGTTTAGGCTTTTTTTCCGTAGAAGGCAATCCCTCTCTTCGTATGAGGGCGTTGTATTGAGGCTGTGTATTAGATGTGTATTCTCCGAGTGAGAAATAGAGAGGTGAGACTGTGAGAGAAAATAGAGGATATTATAGTGGATCTCTTGTAGGTTGTGTCTCTTCATTTCGCTGGATAATAAAAAGGAAGGACTAGTAGTTTAGGGTGGATGTAGCCCAAACTAGGTGAACCATGTATATCTGTGAATCTCTGGTTTTATGCATTTTTTGTGTTTATATTTACACAGTATTCTATGTGTTCCATTTCTCTGTAATATATAATTTTTCAACAGAGGGAGCATTGAATCAATAAAAGACAAACATTATCTATTCAAAAATTCAGGAGTCATAATAAAATGATGTCATATGAAGAACATGGAACAAAATATATAAGTAAAAAAATATTTATAGTATGTTTTTTTAGCCACCAAACTATAATTACAAAAATTTGTAGGCACCCACCTACTATACAAACCATTTCCCTTAGATTCAAGAATTCATAGGAACCAACCCACTAGAGATACCAATCCTCACTACTACAATTATTTGTAGTCATCAACCTACTTTAATCACTATAATTCCTACTTCTATCTTCACCATGTCTAGTAGCTACTTTTTCCTTCACCAAGGATACTTGTTGCTTCTGCCTTTAGTAGATCCACTTCTACCAAAACTTTTTTTTTTCATCTTCCCAATAAATAAATTCTACAATATTCCATGCATACAATTTTGCAAATATGATTTTTAAGTTTTTATTGGAGAAACTTTTATATATCTCCTTAGATGTTTGAAAATTTCATTATTTCAAAAGTTGGGGAAAGGAGGTTGCAAAAACAATTCCAAGCTTAGCTATTTGAAACTCATTTTATGATCATTTAGTAACCCTATGATCCAAATTGTATCATTATATTTTTATCATCCATCTCGATGCATTTGGAGTGGAACAGGTGGAGGAATCATCTCATGGGATCTAGTTTGGAAAAACAAGGTCTGAAACCTTCCAAGAGCATTTTGAGGCATCAAACAAAGTTTTTGGGGGCAAAAAGTTGTCATTTAATCGCCACATATTTTCATGTTGTTCTACACACAGAAATATTTCCAACGATGCAAGAATCATGTCAATTAGATTAAGTATGTAAAGTTATGTCACCGAGAAGTTGACCTCCTTGTTTTCACACATATAGTTCAGGAGGATGCCATGTAAACCCCCATTATTCATGAAAAAGGGGATAGCCAAGTGTATTTTTATGTAAAAGACTCTAGAGGAGTCTATTTTGTAACTCTAGTTAAGAGTTGATGTAGTCAAACTTAACCACTGGTAGGCTATCGGGTTGTGTTATAACTGAGCCACTAGGATGAAGAGGCATTCAACTATTTCGAGAGAATTTGTTCCATATATTAGCAAATATAGCCAAAAGTGATAGGAGGTAGAGAAAATAGAGAGGATCTATGCATTGTAACAACCCACGGGCCATAGACATTACTTCTTTGTACCTGCAACCATATTTCTAAACAGAGAAAGAGAGCGAAATGATCTCACCTTCTAATTGGATTTTCTCCCAAAAGGGTTTCCTAGAGAGAATATCTTGTGTCTTATGTGTGCATGAGATTATTTTTTCATTCTCTTATTTTATACATAATTTAATTTACATGCATGCACTAATTACAGTAAGATCTACAGATCTAGAAATTAAATAAAATTGTAATAGTATAGAATCTGAGATTTTTTTAATAAAATATTAATGGATCTATTGTGATGAACTCTCTAGTGGAATATCCATGGTAGTTTATGGATCATTTGGTATTAGAGTAGGTTTCTTCGGGTATTTTGTGAATATTGTAGGGATATAGATCGGCAAGGCCGAAAATTGTAAAACCCTAATCATGGGCGACAAATCTATAAACAAACCTCGTGATCCTATAGAGGTGAGGTTTTTGCGGCTCGAAGAACAAGTCATGAATATAAATGATCCGGATTTAAACAGGAACGCAATAGATTATAGAGATAACCATAAATAAAGAGATGCAGCGGAAATAATACTTCATTCCATTAATGGAAAATACTAAAATCTGCTTACAACCAGAAATGGAAATAAACCAGCTAGGGCGATGGTAGCTTATCTCTGAGAAGAGATGTGGCGGCTACATGCCTCTGAACAGTTCCCAACTATGTTACAATGAGGCTTGAAGGCCTATTTATTGTTGAGAAACAATGGAAAACCCTTCACATTCCAAAAGCTAACCCCAGAAGATGAAACGCCAAATTGTGGGCCCCGGTTTGGGTAAATTGGTACATCAATTTCCCGAGGTCATAACTTTGGCATACGATCTCCGTTTGACACGTATGATAGCTCGTTAGAAAGATCTATCTGAGAAATACCACTTTCGGAAGGGAAACATCGGTCCATGGACCCATGTTGCCCCCAGATTTCCCAAAAAACGTCGTTTAGGGCCTCAAAATGGCTCCGGAAGTTCAGGACCCGAAAAACTGCTAAAAATAGTAAACTGTGCTATAATTTAGGAAACTGAAAAGACTGAAAGAGATAGATGTGGGGGTCCTAATGGGATAGGTGGGTGGCCGCCAACATCCACCTGGATCATTCCTCCCCCCTTAGGAAGCAATGGTCCCCATTGCGTTGAGTTCCTCCATCTACTGAACTTGTCCTGCAATCTCTGATGTGTCCAGTAATGGTGGGAAGCATGGTCAACGACGGTCCACATTGAACACTTGGTGTAGGCGAAGGAATGGAGGAATGATGTGCTCCAAAGCATTATTCCCCATGGCCTTGGTACTGTTGTAAGGACCATGTTGGTGTGGTCTGAGTTTCTGATGGGTTCTGGTAAGGCGTTCTCTCTGCAGATGCAACCAGACTTTGTTGCCCACCTAAAGCTTGTGTGGTACCCCTGTGGGTGAGGAGAAGTTGTTCCTGTGTTCTGTCATGATTATATCCCTCTGTTGCTGTTGCTGCGTGGAGGAACCCTTTGCGGGGGTCATGGATTTAGCAACGATCTTCCCCTTACTTTGGGAGCGAACCATACAAATGAATTTCCTGGTCTGTGATATGAGCTTCCTGCCTTTCTTAGTAGTGATCAAAGAGGTGGCGATAGGTGGGGCTATCTCTGGTATCCTGTATAATGAATTATCCAAAGAAATAATGACAGCGCGAGGCATTAACTCATAAACAACATGTCGCTTCCACAAGTATGGCTGGCCTAATAATACATCACAAACATCCAGAGGTGTAAGATCACACAATACCTCGTCTGTGAAGGGCTTGATGCTGTAGGGAAGGCGATACTGCTAGCGAACTTTGAGATCTCGTCCTTCATGAAGCCACCCGATACTGTACAGCTATGGGTGTGGTGTAGTCAGTAGGCCCAACCGGTTCACGGCCTCTACTGAAATCAGGTTCTTTTGGCTGCCACTGTCGACAATGAATTGTAGCGGCGAACCCTTCACCCACATTTGTGAGTGGAAAAGACGTTCCCCCTCCTCTGGCTCTTCGGGCTCATTCTTCTAGATTTTTGCAGTGGCAACAGTGGCGCTGGGATCCGCATCAATGATCTGCTTCCCTTTGCCATTCCCCTTGTCGGGTTCAGGCTTAGGGTCGGAACATGTATCTGATTCGGAAGCCTTCAACTCGGCCACCAACGACTGCTTGGTCCGGCACTCACTT